>NW_025567202.1:20000-22500 GCF_020424385.1 Procambarus clarkii | reverse complement strand
TGGCCGTTTTTCTGGTTTATAGTAAATCGTCAGTTGTATCCTCTGATTTTTGTCTGTAGGGATAACGTTTCTATTAACTATCTTTCAGGACCCTTTCCTCCGTTTTATGAGCTGTGGAAAAGAAGTTCCTGTAAAATAGTCTAATAGGGGGTATAGGTGTTGTGTTAGTTGTCTCTTCAGAGGTCTGAAGAGTTGCCTCTGAAGAGACAACTAACACAACACCTATACCCCCTATTAGACTATTTTACAGGAACTTCTTTTCCACAGCTCATAAAACGGAGGAAAGGGTCCTGAAAGATATTGTTAATAGAAACGTTATCCCTACAGACAAAAATCAGAGGATACAACTGACGCTTTACTGTAAAACCAGAAAAACGGCCAGCCTACTCATGAGAAACTCTCCAGACACAAAACAGAACGCTTTAAAAGAGACTAACGTCGTCTATGCCTTCAAATGCCCACTTGGGGACTGTAAGCTCCAAAAAACCCAGTATATAGGCAAGACAACAACATCTCTTTCTAGGCGTTTAACGATGCATAAGCAACAGGGCTCCATTAAGGAACATATAATCTCTTCCCACAACCAAACCATCGCCAGAGAAATCCTAGTAAACAACACAGAAATCATCGATAGATACAGCGATAGCAGGCGGCTTGACGTTTGCGAGGCACTACACATCAAGAAGTCAACACCAGCAATCAACAGCCAATTATTGCACAACTATATTCTACCCACCTCAAGACTCCGCTCCAATATAGAAGCATCAAGAAATATGGACCAATAGGCTTTCTACAAACACTTCTATTCAATATCCATTGTTTCGTGTTCTGTCTTGTGTTGATGAAATTAATACCCTATTAATACTCTTGTTCTGTCTTGTGTTGATGAAATTAATACCCTATTAATACCACATTTTGTTCTGTCTTGTGTTAATGCCACATCACCCCTTCCACCTCACTCAAATGTAGATATAAAATCGGAGATGCGTAAGTTCTATTCAGTTGTGTATTTGTGAACTAAAGTCTTTGAAAATGTAATAAGTTATACGAAACGCGCCCGTGTCGCGTCAGACTTGAAATAAAAATGAATTTTGGAGAATTGATTTTTGATTTACCTCCAACAGTGAAGCGTAATGTACGAAAGATTGAGAAAATTCGTGTTAGAATTATTAATCTTACTTTTTCGGTCATATTTATTAATATATATATATATATATATATATATATATATATATATATATATATATATATATATATATATATATATATATATATATATATATATATCTTTGGACAACACCCACCAGTGGGACTCGAACCCAGAAAGCACAACTACCTTCCAGTAGCTGGCATAACTAGTATGCTTTAAACCCACTACGCCATCAGACCTTACAAAAGAAGTAGATAGTTCGAGATATATATATCTCAAACATCTCTACCTCCCGAAGGCACCAGATGAGTGAGGGGTCAGTCTGCAATTTTCGTCAAGCCACTGTCAATGTGAGAGAACTCGTGTCCAGCTTATAAGCCTATACTTGCATAAACCACAAGTGAAGATAAACAATCTTTGGACAACACCCACCAGTGGGACTCGAACCCAGAAAGCACAACTACCTTCCAGTAGCTGGCATAACTAGTATGCTTTAACCCACTACGCTACGCCATCAGACCTTACAAAAGAAGTAGATAGTTCGAGATATATATATCTCAAACATCTCTACCTCCCGAAGGCACCAGATGAGTGAGGGGTCAGTCTGCAATTTTCGTCAAGCCACTGTCAATGTGAGAGAACTCGTGTCCAGCTTATAAGCCTATACTTGCATAAACCACAAGTGAAGATAAACAATCTTTGGACAACACCCACCAGTGGGACTCGAACCCAGAAAGCACAACTACCTTCCAGTAGCTGGCATAACTAGTATGCTTTAACCCACTACGCCATCAGACCTTACAAAAGAAGTAGATAGTTCGAGATATATATATCTCAAACATCTCTACCTCCCGAAGGCACCAGATGAGTGAGGGGTCAGTCTGCAATTTTCGTCAAACCACTGTCAATGTGAGAGAACTCGTGTCCAGCTTATAAGCCTATACTTGCATAAACCACAAGTGAAGATAAACAATCTTTGGACAACACCCACCAGTGGGACTCGAACCCAGAAAGCACAACTACCTTCCAGTAGCTGGCATAACTAGTATGCTTTAACCCACTACGCCATCAGACCTTACAAAAGAAGTAGATAGTTCGAGATATATATATCTCAAACATCTCTACCTCCCGAAGGCACCAGATGAGTGAGGGGTCAGTCTGCAATTTTCGTCAAGCCACTGTCAATGTGAGAGAACTCGTGTCCAGCTTATAAGCCTATACTTGCATAAACCACAAGTGAAGATAAACAATCTTTGGACAACACCCACCAGTGGGACTCGAACCCAGAAAGCACAACTACCTTCCAGTAGCTGGCATAACTAGTATGCTTTAACCCACTACGCCATCAGA
>NW_025567202.1:0-15000 GCF_020424385.1 Procambarus clarkii | reverse complement strand
CCCAAAAAACAGCCAACGACTTCACATACACATTTGCCATACTTATCCCACCCTCCCCCAGACCCTGACATAAGGAGGACCGGCGAACCGACATATCTTGAATGCGTCGTGGGCAGGGAGGTTGTTCAGATGCTGAAGGGTAGGGAAAGTGGTTCAGAAGGTGGTGTAGATGGTGAAGGGTATGGAAGGTGGTGTAGATGGTGAAGGGTATGGAAGGTGGTGTAGATGGTGAAGGGTATGGAAGGTGGTGTAGATGGTGAAGGGTATGGGAGGTGGTGTAGATGGTGAAGGGTATGGAAGGTGGTGTAGATGGTGAAGGGTATGGAAGGTGGTGTAGATGGTGAAGGGTATGGAAGGTGGTGTAGATGGTGAAGGGTATGGAAGGTGGTGTAGATGGTGAAGGGTATGGAAGGTGGTGTAGATGGTGAAGGGTATGGAAGGTGGTGTAGATGGTGAAGGGTATGGAAGGTGGTGTAGATGGTGAAGGGTATGGAAGGTGGTGTAGATGTTGAAGGGTATGGAAGGTGGTGTAGATGGTGAAGGGTATGGAAGGTGGTGTAGATGTTGAAGGGTATGGAAGGTGGTGTAGATGTTGAAGGGTATGGAAGGTGGTGTAGATGGTGAAGGGTATGGGAGGTGGTGTAGATGGTGAAGGGTATGGAAGGTGGTGTAGATGTTGAAGGGTATGGAAGGTGGTGTAGATGGTGAAGGGTATGGAAGGTGGTGTAGATGTTGAAGGGTATGGAAGGTGGTGTAGATGTTGAAGGGTATGGGAGGTGGTGTAGATGGTGAAGGGTATGGAAGGTGGTGTAGATGGTGAAGGGTATGGAAGGTGGTGTAGATGTTGAAGGGTATGGAAGGTGGTGTAGATGGTGAAGGGTATGGAAGGTGGTGTAGATGTTGAAGGGTATGGAAGGTGGTGTAGATGTTGAAGGGTATGGAAGGTGGTGTAGATGGTGAAGGGTATGGAAGGTGGTGTAGATGGTGAAGGGTATGGAAGGTGGTGTAGATGTTGAAGGGTATGGAAGGTGGTGTAGATGGTGAAGGGTATGGAAGGTGGTGTAGATGTGTGATGGTGAAGGGTATGGAAGGTGGTGTAGATGGAAGGTGGTGTAGATGGTGAAGGGTATGGAAGGTGGTGTAGATGTTGAAGGGTATGGAAGGTGGTGTAGATGGTGAAGGGTATGGAAGGTGGTGTAGATGGTGAAGGGTATGGAAGGTGGTGTAGATGTTGAAGGGTATGGAAGGTGGTGTAGATGGTGAAGGGTATGGAAGGTGGTGTAGATGTTGAAGGGTATGGAAGGTGGTGTAGATGGTGAAGGGTATGGAAGGTGGTGTAGATGGTGAAGGGTATGGAAGGTGGTGTAGATGGTGAAGGGTATGGAAGGTGGTGTAGATGGTGAAGGGTATGGAAGGTGGTGTAGATGTTGAAGGGTATGGAAGGTGGTGTAGATGGTGAAGGGTATGGAAGGTGGTGTAGATGGTGAAGGGTATGGAAGGTGGTGTAGATGGTGAAGGGTATGGAAGGTGGTGTAGATGGTGAAGGGTATGGAAGGTGGTGTAGATGTTGAAGGGTATGGAAGGTGGTGTAGATGGTGAAGGGTATGGAAGGTGGTGTAGATGGTGAAGGGTATGGAAGGTGGTGTAGATGTTGAAGGGTATGGAAGGTGGTGTAGATGGTGAAGGGTATGGAAGGTGGTGTAGATGTTGAAGGGTATGGAAGGTGGTGTAGATGGTGAAGGGTATGGAAGGTGGTGTAGATGTTGAAGGGTATGGAAGGTGGTGTAGATGGTGAAGGGTATGGAAGGTGGTGTAGATGTTGAAGGGTATGGAAGGTGGTGTAGATGGTGAAGGGTATGGAAGGTGGTGTAGATGGTGAAGGGTATGGAAGGTGGTGTAGATGGTGAAGGGTATGGAAGGTGGTGTAGATGGTGAAGGGTATGGAAGGTGGTGTAGATGGTGAAGGGTATGGAAGGTGGTGTAGATGGTGAAGGGAATGGAAGGTGGTGTAGATGGTGAAGGGTATGGAAGGTGGTGTAGATGGTGAAGGGTATGGAAGGTGGTGTAGATGGTGAAGGGTATGGAAGGTGGTGTAGATGGTGAAGGGTATGGAAGGTGGTGTAGATGGTGAAGGGTATGGAAGGTGGTGTAGATGGTGAAGGGTATGGAAGGTGGTGTAGATGGTGAAGGGTATGGAAGGTGGTGTAGATGGTGAAGGGTAGGGATCCTGGTGAAGGAAATGGAAGGTGGTGAAGGAGCGTGAAAAGTAGTGATGGTGATGGTTGTAGATTAATTACCCGGGTTATCTGGTGGTTATCTTGAGATGATTTCGGGGCTGTTTTAGTGTCCCCGCGGCCCGGTCCTCGACCAGGCCTCCACCCCCAGGAAGCAGCTCGTGACAGCTGACTGACACCCAGGTACCTATTTTACTGCTAGGTAACAGGGGCATAGGGTGAAAGAAACTCTGCCCATTGTTTCTCGCCGGCGCCTGGGATCGAACCCGGAACCACAGGATCACAAGTCCAGCATGCTGTCCGCTCGGCCGACCGGCTCCCGGGTACACAATGTAGTGAAGATGGCTACGGTGATGATGGCTGTTGTGTGTTATGAACATGGATGCAGTGTCTATCAAATCGGTATTGAAGAAAAAGCACCTATTAAGAACTATACCTCTTCAAAGTAAGTAGAGCTAACAATCATTGTTATGGCGTTATGATTCTTTGAAAGAAACACTAATGGTGCAGTGATCAGCACTGGTTCAAAAGCAGCACTGCAAGGCCATAGTAAAAAAAAAGGCAGAAAACTTTGCGATGGATGCTGAAATCAAGGGAGTGTACTAACCAATCAGGGAAGAATGTTCAAGTGAGTATTTATCAAATGTAGGCGACAAGCCGAGAAGACTACGTAGCACGAGTGGTCAAATTACTGTGGATCCCCCCTCCCATGTTGGAAGTGAACGAGCAGATGTGCTGCCTGCTGAGGGCGCTGAAGGAGACCATATTGAACACTTCATGCCTAAGACTCAGCTACAAATTAGAGGTATTATCAGGCAACATCACTGTGACAAGGTAACTGAGGAAAGGAGGATAGAAGAACAAATCAGTGAATCTGTACGCTAGTACAATACGGTTGCAGCTGGCAATCCCAATCATTATGGACGAAGAGGAGGTGGCCGCGAGAGGGAATCAGTAATAGCAAAAATCCGTCTTGGAAACAAATATCTTTTTAAGGAAACAACAGTTGAGCAGCGGAGTTGTAGAATCTGTGGCGAGAGTGACGGACACCGCCTTGACCACTACCTGAGAGAATGTAAACATCTTAAGGACATTAGATACATGTGTAGCATAATAAACCCCTCATTGAGTTAGGAAAATAATATTTGTCAAATATAGATACTGTTATTTATATATTCTCCCATTTTGCACCCGCAAGATAACATAAGATTTTTAGCGTTAACAATTTTAATATTCTTGACCTGACGCTGATCAATAATGTCACTATAGCAGTGTGTTCACTCACAGGATGAGTGACGCTGCTCAATACTGTCACTTTGGAGGTGTGTTTACTTACAGGATGAGTGATGCTGCCCAGTACTGTCACTATGGCAGTGTGTTCACTCACAGGATGAGTGATGCTGCCCAGTACTGTCACTATAGCAGTGTGTTCACTCACAGGATGAGTGACGCTGCTCAATACTGTCACTTTGGAGGTGTGTTTACTTACAGGATGAGTGATGCTGCCCAGTACTGTCACTATGGCAGTGTGTTCACTCACAGGATGAGTGACGCTGCCCAGTACTGTCACTATGGCGGTGTGTTCACTCACAGGATAAGTGACACTGCCCAATACTGTTAAAATAGCGGTATGTTCACTCGCATTATGAGTGATGCTGTCCAATACTGTCACTATGACGGTGTGAGATTTTTTCTACGCCTACCTCCCTTAGGAGGTGGACCTCAAGTTTAAAGAACTGCACACGGCAGATAAGCATGAGTCCAATAGAAAAAGGAAAAGCGGGAGCAAACCGCCAGGCTTCCACCACTAGGGTGAAAACCTGTCAACATAGGCCGCTGGTTCCTGCTAGTTAAACAGGACGTTAAAACCAATAAAGGGTAACCGACGGGTTCTCACAATCAAATATTTATATTTAATGTGGTGCTATGAATTGGAATTCGAATTCCCAAGAACAGCCATCATTTCAAAAGATCAAATCAACATCAATCGTATAAAGCAGAACATGGATGGAAAAGAATGGTTGAAGGGTTGACATCAAAGACCGTTTTTTATAAAATAAATAATATATTATACAACAAGAGACTAAACTACTACAACATCGAGTGTACGTTACGTTAATGTCCATCCAGTGGCACTGTAACAACCAGCTAAAATAGCAATGACTACGGTCCATTGCTGTGCGGCTGCATACTGACCTAACCTGAACACAGGTGTGCCCACTGACAACGCAATATTGCAAACTAAAAATATTCACAAGCCTAAGTTACACCACAGTGAGTGATTCGTTACGTTATTGTCTTTCCAGTGGCACTTGCAACACAGCTATTCAACAGCCCCTCGCACTGCGGCTGATTACATGAGCTAACTGAACAATGATGCCCACTGATGACACAAGCTTGCAATCAATATTGTCACGGCTTCACGGTGACCAGATACTATAATCACAATCTTACAGGTCCTCCAACCCTGCAGTCGAGATACCCATGTAACTAGGTGGGTAGTCCAACAGTGACTCCCCCTAACAACCTAATCACTCACAACCTAATGTGAACACTCTTTGCAACTCCCTACAAGATGTTGTGCTGTACATAGTAACCAAAGCCAGGCAAGGTGGGATTCTGAGACACTACTCCAGTAATCCTCAAGTTACTTTACTCTCGTCACCGGACGCTAAACAAAAGAAATTGCCTTAATCAATTACAAAATTGATTATGTGATTAATTACGTTAATTGACTGATCACAGCAGTCAGCAACAAAGTACTTCTACGTTAATCACAAACACTTGTCTCTGTTAGACGACAACATGATGGTACTCTACGTTAATCATCAACACTTGTCTCTCTTGACACAAGTCATCTTGTTAACAATAACTCAAAGTCTCTCTTACATTACATCACACTTGACTCCTTGCAAGTATTCAGTGAGTAATTCCTAATTAATGTCAAACGGACAACTAATTAAATTCCCATCGAGTTACGTTTACTAAGCCTAACACTAACTTGGTAGCATCTCAAAAGTCTATGTCAAAATTTACTTTAATGAGTGTTAATTACTCTAATTAACCCCGAGCAATTAACTGTCAGCAGGACCGATAATTAAACATACATAAATACGTCTCACTCTGCACTGCCTAAGCAGGTATCATCAAACACTGTGAATTTACGGGCGAGGAGTTAGTTACTCTACTAATAGTAGAGGTTATCTTGAGGTTATCTTGAGATGATTTCGGGGCTTTTTAGTGTCCCCGCGGCCCGGTCCTTGACCAGGCCTCCACCCCCAGGAAGCAGCCCGTGACAGCTGACTAACACCCAGGTACCTATTTGACTGCTAGGTAACAGGGGCGTAGGGTGGAAGAAACTCTGCCCATTGTTTCTCGCCGGTGCCTGGGATCGAACCCAGGACCTCAGGATCACAAGTCCAGTGTGCTGTCCGCTCGGCCGACCGGCTCCCTAACCGGCTAACATGAGTGCATCTTAATCCACTGTCATCAGAGAGGATATGGTTAATATAACGATTTATGCTAGCTTCATGACCTCGCTTTACCGAGTCATCTGAGTCATCAAGACCCCTGACGTTAATTACTCCACTAATTATAATGAGTCACTAATTGCTATACCCCAGAAAGGTAATTAGTCTCGAGCAAATTACGTTAACACAAATACTGACAGACACTGACAGTTCCTCCCCACTATGTGAATTCATGATGAGAATGATAATTATATAATTAGCTAGAGTAGTCAATCAGATGTCACAGGGACAATTAATTGCACCGGAAACGTATCTCAATAAACTCAGCACTGGTTCCCTTAACAGCTCTTACATATATATATATATATATATATATATATATATATATATATATATATATATATATATATATATATATATATATATATATATATATATATATATATATATATATATATATATAGGGGGGTACCACCAATGGTACAATTATAGGGACCCACAGCCTCAGAGAAGGGAACACAGAGCATTCAGGGAAAAACCTGCCATTTAACTCTGAATACGTAAGAGTGTTCGCTTCTCCTACCACCCCCCTTTTTTTATGGTGTACACTTTATTATGCAAGGTTATACAGTTACATATCTGATTTTATACAAAAAATTAACATTAAAAGGACACAAAAAAAAGTTCGCTTCCTAGAGGCTGTAGATTTCCTCGAACGCAAATACACCTATGAACAGTGTGGATAGGGGCAGCAAGACGGAGAGCGACTGCAATACGGAGCTCCTGCGGATCAAGACGTGTGCCTGTCGCAGACATAGGGACTGCCAAAAGGAAGTCCCCTGCATGGGGAGCCTGCACAGCTGTGAGGCGTGCACGATCACTGGGGGTTGTTGCTGCCTCCAGCAAAGCTGTGGCTTCTTTGTCTACAATGGGGCTGTCCCAACTGGATTGTTTCTTGGCTTTCGGCATGGCTGGTCTGAGTGCTGGGTCTGCCATGGCACCCCATTTCGTGTCGCATTCCGTGTAGTGGGGGTCCTGTATCCCCGCTACATCACTCAGGGTGTCAGGTAGAATTTCCTTAACCAGGTCATCTGATGCTGAGGAGGAAGACAGGAAGGCTGGGACAGCAATTTGGGTAGCAGTGCGGACACCCAAGCCACCGAGCCTAACAGGAAGAGTGGCTTGTTTCCACTGGCATTCGTTGACGGAGAGGTTAACAACTTTTTCCAGCATGGTCTTCAGTAAGAGGTCATACTCTTCAAGCTTTCGGCTGTCGTAAGATGGGGCGCACCTCAGAAAGTAGGTTAGCCTCGGAAGGGATAGGCATTTGGTGAGGAGATAAAAAGCATCGTGGGCATCGATGTCACCTATTCTGTCTTCCATCCTCCTAAGGTCTGCGATTTTCTTGTCAAGGATCTCCTCAATGGCGTTAGACCCGAGGGGGGCTCCAAGGAGGGTGCTGTTCTCGGCCCTAATGACATGGGCTCCAGGCAAGGCAGACCTTATTCTAGCTACGATGTCTGGGTTGGAAGAGACTACTTCACGTTTGGAAGGGTTCAGGACAAGACCCAGGCTTACTTCTTGCTCCTTTATTTTCCTGATATCTGCCAAGAGATGGTCTATGGTGCCAGCTATGGTGCCATCATCCAAAAACCAGATGTTGAACTCGCTGGACAAGCTTTCGGTGATTTCTTTTAAGACTAAGCAGAAAAGAAGGGGAGCAAGAGGATCCCCTTGCTGAACACCTTCACATGATCTACTTTCATGTTCACCAAAGAGCAGTTTTGACTCACCACTGTAGCACGATAGTATGAACGGGTAGAGGGGCCGGAAATGGCGATGTACGGCACAAAGTACTGCATCTCTTCTTACCATGTTGAAGGCATTCTTAAAGTCCAGTTTGAGCAGGGCCTTTTCATCAGAAATGTTGGTGATGTATGCTCGTGCTGCATGGGCAGCCGCTTCAACGCCTTGGGGGATTCCAAATCCTAGCTGGATTGGTTTCAGCAATTCAGCCGCTTGCTGGCTGACAACCCTCGTAGCAGCCTTGGCAATCAGGCGTCGGAGAGTGTTGCCAACAGCGATTGGCCTCATTCCTTCTTCCTTTTTGAGAGCACAGAGGGAGGCACCAAAAAAGAGAGGCCTAATGACCTCAGGTGTATCACCAGCCAGGCACATGTTGACGAACCTTGTGAGTTCCATAAGAAGATCTTGTGCCTCATCACTAACCGCAGGATTTAACATTTGCTTGATATGTTGAGGTTTTAACCCTGTAAAGCCGCCTGCTGACCCAGGTGGAAAAGAAAGGGCTGCTTTGTAGACCTCAGATTCACCAACGGTTAATGGGTCTGAAATGGTGTCGGCTGATGGCGGAACGATGTTGTCGCCTTGAGGGGCTCTGGGTGGGTGCTTGCTTTGCAGGGCCCGTGCTGTGGCTGAGTTTCGAGGAGCAATTTTCTCGTCACTGGTGAGGACTCTAATAGCACTTGCGGTATTTCCCTCTTCAATTTTCTTGGTCATTTGTGCTCTGAGTTTGTACGTTTCCGATATGTTGTTGTTACCATTTCTGCGGTGGATGTGTTTAGCTTGGAGAGGCAGGCGAACTAGGTTGTCCCCCCTTGGGTATTCATTTATCGCCCTCAGGACCGAGGAAGCAAGTGATTTGTCCCTCCTTGGAGGGACGGTGAGGCATGCATTGCCAAACAGAAGGACATTATGCCACGCTTGAATGTTTTCCGGGGCATCATTGACCCTTTTCAGAAGATTACAAAGTTTGGTTGCTGCATTTGGGCGGGCTGCTTTTGGGATGTGTGGTAATGTTCTAGCAGACGTCGCTATGATCGCTTGGGTGAGGTTTTCAGATGAGATTAGGTTAATGGGAGTCTCTTCTCTAACTGTCAATGGCAGCTGGCCATTGCTTCCCTTTGGAAGCTGGTGGGAACCACTGCATCTTACCTCGTTGACGGTGTGAAAGCGGATAACACCACCGTTGGAGTTTATGGCGGTGTTTTTGTTCCATACTCGGCAAAAACCTCTTTTAGGAGCAGTTGTTGGCACCTCAAGGCTTGTGGAGTCCTGCCCGATCACTGGGACCCCTTCCATTTCAACTCGGTTGGGAGAGTTAAACTGTGCATTGTTCTATAGAGGGGGGCAAACACACTGGGTCATGGCCAAGCAACTGCCAGCAACTGGGTGTGGAGGCATCAACTGGGTGTGGAGGCATCAACTGGGTGTGGAGCCAGCAACTGGGTGTGGAGGCATCAACTGGGTGTGGAGCCAGCAACTGGGTGTGGAGGCAGCAACTGGGTGTGGAGGCATCAACTGGGTGTGGAGCCAGCAACTGGGTGTGGAGGCATCAACTGGGTGTGGAGCCAGCAACTGGGTGTGGAGGCATCAACTGGGTGTGGAGCCAGCAACTGGGTGTGGAGGCATCAACTGGGTGTGGAGCCAGCAACTGGGTGTGGAGCCAGCAACTGGGTGTGGAGGCATCAACTGGGTGTGGAGCCAGCAACTGGGTGTGGAGCCAGCAACTGGGTGTGGAGGCATCAACTGGGTGTGGAGCCAGCAGCTGGGTGTGGAGGCATCAACTGGGTGTGGAGGCATCAACTGGGTGTGGAGTCAGCAACTGGGTGTGGAGGCATCAACTGGGTGTGGAGCCAGCAACTGGGTGTGGAGCCATCAACTGGGTGTGGAGCCAGCAACTGGGTGTGGAGGCATCAACTGGGTATGGAGCCAGCAACTGGGTGTGGAGGCATCAACTGGGTGTGGAGGCATCAGCTGGGTGTGGAGCCAGCAACTGGGTGTGGAGGCATCAACTGGGTGTGGAGGCATCAACTGGGTGTGGAGCCAGCAACTGGGTGTGGAGGCATCAACTGGGTGTGGAGGCATCAACTGGGTGTGGAGCCAGCAACTGGGTGTGGAGGCATCAACTAGGTGTGGAGGCATCAACTGGGTGTGGAGCCAGCAACTGGGTGCGGAGGCATCAACTGGGTGTGGAGGCATCAACTGGGTGTGGAGCCAGCAACTGGGTGTGGAGGCATCAACTGGGTGTGGAGGCATCAACTGGGTGTGGAGCCAGCAACTGGGTGTGGAGGCATCAACTGGGTGTGGAGGCATCAACTGGGTGTGGAGCCAGCAACTGGGTGTGGAGGCATCAGCTGGGTGTGGAGGCATCAGCTGGGTGTGGAGGCATCAGCTGGGTGTGGAGCCAGCAACTGGGTGTGGAGCCAGCAACTGGGTGTGGAGCCAGCAACTGGGTGTGGAGGCATCAGCTGGGTGTGGAGGCATCAGCTGGGTGTGGAGGTATCAGCTGGGTGTGGAGGCATCAGCTGGGTGTGGAGGCATCAGCTGGGTGTGGAGGCATCAGCTGGGTGTGGAGGCATCAGCTGGGTGTGGACCCAGCAACTGGGTGTGGAGCCAGCAACTGGGTGTGGAGCCAGCAACTGGGTGTGGAGCCAGCAACTGGGTGTGGAGGCGTCAGCTGGGTGTGGAGGCATCAGCTGGGTGTGGAGGCATCAGCTGGGTGTGGAGGCATCAGCTGGGTGTGGAGGCATCAGCTGGGTGTGGAGGCATCAGCTGGGTGTGGAGCCAGCAACTGGGTGTGGAGCCAGCAACTGGGTGTGGAGCCAGCAACTGGGTGTGGAGGCATCAGCTGGGTGTGGAGGCATCAGCTGGGTGTGGAGGCATCAGCTGGGTGTGGAGCCAGCAACTGGGTGTGGAGCCAGCAACTGGGTGTGGAGCCAGCAACTGGGTGTGGAGGCATCAGCTGGGTGTGGAGGCATCAGCTGGGTGTGGAGGCATCAGCTGGGTGTGGAGGCATCAGCTGGGTGTGGAGCCAGCAACTGGGTGTGGAGGCATCAACTGGGTGTGGAGGCATCAACTGGGTGTGGAGCCAGCAACTGGGTGTGGAGCCAGCAACTGGGTGTGGAGGCATCAACTGGGTGTGGAGGCATCAACTGGGTGTGGAGCCAGCAACTGGGTGTGGAGCCATCAACTGGGTGTGGAGCCAGCAACTGGGTGTGGAGGCATCAACTGGGTGTGGAGCCAGCAACTGGGTGTGGAGGCATCAACTGGGTGTGGAGGCATCAGCTGGGTGTGGAGCCAGCAACTGGGTGTGGAGGCATCAACTGGGTGTGGAGGCATCAACTGGGTGTGGAGGCATCAACTGGGTGTGGAGCCAGCAACTGGGTGTGGAGCCAGCAACTGGGTGTGGAGCCAGCAACTGGGTGTGGAGCCAGCAACTGGGTGTGGAGCCAGCAACTGGGTGTGGAGGCATCAACTGGGTGTGGAGCCAGCAACTGGGTGTGGAGGCATCAACTGGGTGTGGAGCCAGCAACTGGGTGTGGAGCCAGCAACTGGGTGTGGAGCCAGCAACTGGGTGTGGAGCCAGCAACTGGGTGTGGAGGCATCAGCTGGGTGTGGAGGCATCAGCTGGGTGTGGAGGCATCAGCTGGGTGTGGAGGCCGCGGCTGGGTGTGGAGGCCGCGGCTGGGTGTGGAGGCCGCGGCTGGGTGTGGAGGCCGATGGGGCGAGGGTCAGCTCAGGTAGTGAGGTGCAGGGGGGGGGGATGGGGTCGGTTTGGGGGGGAGGCGTGGTATCGAGTGGGCTATACACATGAAACAATATACATTCATATATATATACACCAGGGTATGTATGACACTGAGAATATGAGGTTGGCACTTTGCTATATGTATGACACTATAAACGGGGGTTGATACTTTGTGGTGTGTATGGCACTGAGTATCAGAGTTGGCACTTTGAGATGTATATTTCACTGTGGCACTATATATACATGGTATTCACTTTGTATGTCGGGGCCGCAAAGTATACACTAAACAGACAGGAATTGTTCACTATCATTTACTGAGCCCAGGAGGGAGGTGGTGGGGTGGTGTGGTGGTGAGGGGAGACGCGGCCACTACCAGCCTCCTCCGCCTGACCGGTGAGCGATTGTTCTTAGTGACGCCTTACTCAAAGGTTCACTTTCCCTCACGCGCCTCCCTCCGCCCCCACCTTCCCCATCCCGCCCCGGCCGTTAAGGTGGTAGGCCTCCCTCACTGGCACTGTTGCTGGTGAGTTCAAGCTTATATATATATATATATATATATATATATATATATATATATATATATATATATATATATATATATATATATATAAGCCTATACTTGCATAAACCACAAGTGAAGATTAACAATCTTTGGACAACACCCACCAGTGGGACTCGAACCCAGAAAGCACAACTACCTTCCAGTAGCTGGCATAACTAGTATGCTTTAACCCACTACGCCATCAGACCTTACAAAAGAAGTAGATATATATTGGCACATATATATATATATATATATATATATATATATATATATATATATATATATATATATATATATATATATATATATATTAGTATATTTTGGTAGCAGTCTTTCCTGTAGACATATATTATTAAATATGACCGAAAAAGTAAGATTAATAATTCTAACACGAATTTTCTCGATCTTTCTTACGTTTCTTTTCACTGTTGATGGTAATTAAAAAATCAATTCTCCAAAATTCATTTTTATTTCTAGTCTGACGCGACACTTGAGCGCGTTTCGTAAAACTTATTATATTTTCAAAGACTTTAGTTTACACACACACACAACTTTAACTGAATAGAGCTTAAACATCTTCGAGTTTTTATACCTACATTTGGGTGAGGTGAAATGTTACAACAGTTTTGGATGAGGTGAAAATAAACTTTTAACACAAGACAGGACACGAAACAATGGGTATTAAAGGTAGGTAACTGCAGAAGGCCTATTTTTATTGGTCCATATTTCTTGATGCTTCTGTATTGGAGCGGAGTCTTGAAGTGGGTAGAATATAGTTGTGCATTAATTGGCTGATTTAGCCAATTAATGCACAACTATATTCAAAGTCCAACAGTGGCCTGTAATATCACCACAATTACACTAGGAGGCCCTGCCCTTATTCCACCAATTGTCCGTTAACATAGACTCTAAACCAATGTGAGCAAACATCTGATACCCCTTGAGGCCTGTCAGCTGCCTCATGGGTGAACATTGTCTCTTAGATTTTCACTGTTCCTTCCATACTCCTTGGCCCCATTTCACGCAAATTGGGCCTCGACACAACCCATGACAGCAGGAGTGCCACGCACAATGAGTAATAAGGATGGCACAGCGATAATGGGGTGGAGGTGGCAGACCCCACCCCTTCCGGGGACACCTCATCCTCAGCTCGCTGCAGAGCTCAGACTGACGATTTAGTGGCATAGGGGAACTCAAATGCCCATCTCCTCCCCCCCCCTACCTTGTCTTGACCAATCAGCACAAAGCCGGCACAGCCTATGGTGCCGCTTCCAATCACCTCCTTTCGCGCCTAAGACTCACCACGAAGCTGAGGTGCCTAGACCAATCACAGACGCCCTCACCATGAGGTGTCCCGTGACGTCACAAGGAGGGGGAGGCCTAGGAGAAGTGGCGTCATACCTCACATGGTGGGCGAGGCAACGTTCACCCCTCTGTCCCCCCCACCTCTAAAACCGTTGGCGAGTCAAGTACCCACCTACACCTCACTCTCAAATCACATTTTCCCAGAAAACAGACTAAATTCTGTAACTCTTTCTACAAAGCAGTCACAGACCTCTGGCTAGTCTTAAACGATGGTCCTTAGCATAAGCTTTCATCCAACACCACACAAGTGCATGTAATTTGAAAACTTCCTGTCTAGGGTCCTAAAACGACTCTAGCCTAATCTAGAAAACTAGAAAAAGTGAGGGAATTTTCATTCCCTCACAGATGGTATGTTCACTCACAGGATGAGTGACGCTGCCCAAAACTGTCACTATGGCGATGTACTTACCTAGTTGTGCTTTCGGGGGATTGGGCTCTGGCTCTTTGGTCCCGGCTCTCAACTGTCAGTCAACTGGTGTACAGGTTCCTGAGCCTATTGGGCTCTATCATATCTACACTTGAAACTGTGTATGGAGTCAGCCTCCATCACATCACTTCCTAATGCATTCCATTTGTCTACTACTCTGACACTGAAAAATTCTTTCTAATGTCTCTATGGCTCATTTGGGCACTCAATTTCCACCTGTGTCCCCTAGTGCGTGTGTCCCTTGTGTTAAATAGTCTGTCTTTATCTATCCTATCAATTCCTCTGAGAATCTTGTATCTGGTGATCATGTCCCCCCTAACTCTTCTCACGTGTTGTGAAAATCATGTGTTCACTCACGTGATGAGTGGCGCTGTCGGAAAACCTGACACCATTTACTAACATTTAATACAATATAAGATAATATTGTTTTAAGGGTAGATTAATATAACAATCTTTATTATAATGATAATATCATTAATTAATAATTATCACTCTTCCTTCTGCTTGGTCTTGAAGGAAGTTGGCCTCGGGTGAAAGAGGGCTGTGACGATCTCTGTCTGGTACCCATAGGTGTTGGACCCGGACGTCCATCTCCAGGGGTCGTGCGGCCCAAGCTCTTTCAGGAGGCTGGGGTCGTTCATGCCCTTGATGGGGTGGTTCTTCTCCGGCCGCGAACTCGGCGGTCTCCGGATTTGGACTCCCAGTGCCTTCTTTTATCAACTTCGAGGTCAACTCGAAGACTCCTGCGACTCGGCCGTCGCAGGAACTCACAGTTCCTGCGACGGCGCTGGAACCAATAGTATTGGCGTTTGCCTTTCCATTGGAGACTTTCCGCGCCATGGAGAAGGGGGGGACCTGCTGCATGGGTAACAGCTTCTCCTCCGTATCAACCTACCGTGGATTTGCCCCCTCGAGAGGCCACTCCAGACCGAAAACCAGGGTGGAACTCCACAGTCTCCTTAGACTGATGGATGCCTACTAGTACTACTATTGCTGTTGTTGTGTAAATAACAAATTAACCCTAGAAATAGTGTTTATTCACACATAAAACATGAAGCACAGTGGAATTTTCCTTCAATAGAAAACGGAAGACATCAAGCCACGTCGCTATTATTTTCACCAGCTAATTCTGTTGGGAATTATTCATAATACTTTGGTCTCGGGACTGAAAACATCATAAAAATATTTCCATTGAATCAACTTAATTATCAATACCAAAATCGAGTAAATTTTAACCACTTTTGACACCTGTAGAACAAGGGATGCGAGTGGGAGGGAGGCCTCAGTAGTCAGCCATTGTTAATTTCATTAACAACGTCTCGAGTGGAGTTCACTTAAAGTTCCACAGTAATTCCCTTGGACGAAGTTTTATGCGAAGTAAAGTGCTTCCATTATCAACACATAGTCAT
>NW_025567201.1:0-17989 GCF_020424385.1 Procambarus clarkii | reverse complement strand
ATTTAGAATGAAGCTTATATTTCTATCTTTCTTGTGACATATAAAACTTTTACGTTTATTAAGGAATCGCGTGAAATAGGCATGGTTCTGAGATGAATGCTGCGCGTTTTCGAGCTCGACGCGCGGCAATGGACGCCATATACACATCCAGTGGGTATTATTGGACCCCATACCCATTTTATGGGTGGTTGGAGCCCCCATACCCATTCTATGGGTGGTTGGAAGCCCCATACCCATCCTGTGGGTTGTAGTGGACGCCATACTCATCCTGTGGGTGGTATGGACCCCATACCCTTCCTGTGGGTGGATGTGATCCCCATACTCATCCTCTGGGTGGATGTGACCCTCATACCCATCCTGTGGGTGGTATTGCACCCCTTACTCACATAACAGCGGTAGTAGTGGACAACCATATAGCAGTCTCCGTGGTGTAGTGGTAAGACACTCGCCTGGCGTTCCGCGAGCGCTATGTCATGGGTTCGTATCCTGGCCGGGGAGGATTTACTGGGCGCAATTCCTTAACTGTAGCCTCTGTTTAACGCAACAGTAAAATGTGTACTTGGATGAAAAAACGATTCTTCGCGGCAGGGGATCGTATTCCAGGGACCATTGGTTTAAGGACTTGCCCGAAACGCTACGCGTACTTGTGGCTGTACAATAATGTAACAAATTTTTTATATATCTCAAAAAAAAAAAAAAAAAAAAAAAAATATACCGATCCTGTAGTTGGTATAGTAGACACAATACCATCCTGTTTTAGAGTAGTTTACCCCCATAGACATTCCAATGAACCACGTTTTCTGTTAGCGTTCCTACAAAACATCCTTTAAAGATTGTAAAGCACCAACTATGGTATATAATATTAATTGGTGAAGGACTGTTATTCTATGTAATAATTTTTAGTGCTTATTATAATTTACTAAGAACAAAAATATTTCTCAAAACAAAACTACGAACCTCAATAGGAAGTAGCTGATCTATAATATTCTAAGAGCAGCAGGACAATAGTAGGTAAATTTCACAACCCATGTGGGACCTGAAAAGTACAATTTTCCTTATAATTGAACCAATCACGACTATTCTGCTATCTAGGTTGACGGACGGGTACTGTGAGACGCAAGTTGGTACGTGAGGAAGAGTTTGGGCTTGGAAAAAAAAGTAACTGGGAATATATCACATATTTACTAATTCATATTCAACATATTGACTTTAAGCATTAAGTCATATATGTGCTGTCTTGTGTGAGACCGGGTTGCACCACCAGCTCCATCACTGGTGACACCCCACGCTATGATCACCAGCCACCCCCCCCACCAGCTCCAACACTGGTGACATCCCACACTATGATTACCAGCCACCCCCCCCCCCACCACCAGCTCCAACACTGGTGACACCCCACACTATGATTACCAGCCACCCCCCCCCACCACAAGCTCCAACACTGGTGACACCCCACACTATGATCACCAGCCACCCCCCCCCCACCAGCTCAAACACTGGTGACATCCCACACTATGATCACCAGCCCCCCCCCCACCAGCGCCATCACTGGTGACACCCCACACTATGATCACCAGCCCCCCCCCCCCCACCACCAGCTCCATCACTGGTGACACCCCACACTATGATTACCAGGCCCCCCACCACCAGCTCCAACACTGGTGACACCCCACACTATGATCACCAGCCACCCCCCCACCAGCTCCAACACTGGTGACACCCCACACTATGATCACCAGCCACCCCCACCACCAGCTCCAACACTGGTGACACCCCACACTATGATCACCACCCCCCCCCCACCACCAGCTCTATCACTGGTGACACCCCACACTATGATCACCAGCCACCCCCCCCCCACCACCAGCTCCAACACTGGTGACACCCCACACTATGATCACCAGCCACCCCCCCCACCAGCTCCATCACTGGTGACACCCCACACTATGATCACCAGCCACCCCCACCACCACCAGCTCCAACACTGGTGACACCCCACACTATGATCACCAGCCACCCCCCCCCCACCAGCTCCAACACTGGTGACACCCCACACTATGATCACCAGCCCCCCCCCCCACCCAGCTCCAACACTGGTGACACCCCACACTATGATCACCAGCCACCCCCCCCCCCCACCACCAGCTCCAACACTGGTGACACCCCACACTATGATCACCAGCCACCCCCCCCCACCAGCTCCAACACTGGTGACACCCCACACTCTGATCAGCAGCCCCCCCCCCCCCACCAGCTCCATCACTGGTGACACCCCACACTATGATCACCAGCCCCCCCCCCACCACCAGCTCCATCACTGGTGACACCCCACACTATGATTACCAGGCCCCCCACCACCAGCTCCAACACTGGTGACACCCCACACTATGATCACCAGCCACCCCCCCACCAGCTCCAACACTGGTGACACCCCACACTATGATCACCAGCCACTTTCGCTCCAGCTCCAACACTGGTGACACCCCACACTATGCCCACCAGCTCCAACACTGGTGACACCCCACACTATGATCACCAGCCACCCCCACCAGCTCCAAACACTGGTGACACCCCACTCTATTATCACCAGCCACCCCCACCAGCTCCAACACAGGTGACACCCCACACTATGATCACCAGCCACCCCCCCCCCCAACCAGCTCCAACACTGGTGACACCCCCACACTATGGTCACCAGCCACCCCCACCACCACCAGCTCCAACACAGGTGACACCCCACACTATGATCACCAGCCACTTCCCCTCCAGCTCCAACACTGGTGACACCCCACACTATGATCACCAGCCACCCCCACCAGCTCCAACACTGGTGACACCCCACACTATGATCACCAGCCACTTCCCCTCCAGCTCCAACACTGGTGACACCCCACACTATGATCACCAGCCACTTCCCCTCCAGCTCCAACACTGGTGACACCCCACACTATTATCACCAGCCACCCCCACCAGCTCCAACACTGGTGACACCTCACACTATGATCACCAGCCACTTCCCCTCCAGCTCCAACACAGGTGACACCCCACACTATGATCACCAGCCCCCCCCCCCCAGCTCCAACACTGGTGACACCCCACATTATAATCACTTGCCACACACACCCCCACCCGCCCCAGTCACGTGGTCTCGTGGGTCATTACGTCAGTATGTGCAGGATTGGACAATCCTCAGCCATTGTCAGCCATTGTGATAAACAGGAGACACTGAACCACAGGCCAGTGTCCCTAACTTGCATTCAATGTAAGATGATGGAGAAGATTGTGCGAAAAAAGCTAGTGGAACATCTGGAGCGGAAGACCTTTGTAACACAACATCAGCATGGGTTCAGAAATGGAAAATCATGCCTAACAGGTTTAATTGAGTTCTATGACCAAGCAACAAAAATCAGGCAAGAGAGAGAGGGCTGGGCTGACTGCATATTCCTGGACTGCCAAAAAGCTTTTGACACAGAACCACATAAGAGACTAGTGCACAAACTGGCATTGCAGGCAGGAGTGAAAGGGAAGGAACTCCACTGGATAAGGAAGTACCTAAGCAACAGAACACAGCGAGTCACTGTGAGGGGTGAGGTCTCGGAGTGGTGGGGAGTTACCAGTGGAGTCCCACAGGGATCAGTCCTTGAACCTATACTGTTTCTGGTATACGTAAATAATCTCCCAGAAAGAATTGACTCGTTCCTCTCGATGTTCGCTGATGATGCAAAAATTATGAGGAGGATCAAGGCAGAGGAAGATAGAATGAGGCTACAAGATGACCTAAACAAACTGAAGGAATAGTCCGACAAATGGCTACTAAAGTTCAACCCAAGTAAATCTAAGGTAATGAAACTAGGAGGAGGAATTAGGAGGCCAGACACTGGATACCGAAAGGGAGATGAAGTCCTTCACGAAGCAGACAGAGAGAAAGATATAGGCGTTGATATCACGCCAAACCTGTCTCCTGAAGCCCATATCAAAAGAATAACATCAGCGGCCTATGCGAGGCTGGCTAACATCAGAATTGCTTTCAGAAACCTGTGTAAGGAATCCTTCAGAACCTTGTATACCACATAGGTAAGGCCAATCCTGGAGTATGCAGTCCCAACATGGAGCCCGTACCAAGTCAAGCACAAGACGAAGCTAGAAAAAGTTCAAAGGTATGCCACAAGGCATACCAGAACTAAAAGGCATGAGTTATGAGGACAGACTACGTGAACTGCACCTCACGTCACTGGAAGACAGAAGAGCTAGGGGAGACATAATCACGACCTACAAATTCTCAGGGAATTGGAAGGGTAGACAAGGATGGACTATTTAACACTGGTGGTACACGCACAAAGGGATACAGGTGGAAGGTGAGTACCCAAATGACCCACAGAGACATTAGAAATAACTTTTTCAGTGTCAGAGTAGTTAGTAAATGGAATGCACTGGGAAGTGATGTGGTGGAGGCTGACTTCATACACAGTTTCAACTGTAGATATGACAGAGCCCAGTAGGCTCAGGAATCTGTACATCAGTTGATTGACGGTTGAGAGGCGGGATCAAAGAGCCAAAGCTCAGCCCCTGCAAGCACAACTAGGTGAGTACAAGAATCAGTCACGTGGTCTGGCGTCTCTGGGCGAAGCTCCACATTACTTCTACATATAACAATTTACCAGCCATCGAGTTACAGCATAATACTTGCTACAATAATGGATTTAATTTATATGAATAGATTAAATAATTTGACATGAAGGATGATATTAAATTGGCTCACCCTTGGTTGTTATTAATTATACATTATAACTGCTACAGTATGTAAATATATGATAGAGGTCAAACACTAATAATACTGAACGGGTACAATGCCTTCCCAGGAACCGATGGCGTCAAGTTGTGGTGCACAACTCGACGAGAATAACGTGTAGATCACAACCACTCGAGATGAGAGCACGACACTTCCACCATCCTGGTTTCAAAATGGCTTCTTTTCCTCGCTCTTCTGCATTGGGCGTCTTCCCCACATGCGGTTATATCTAGAAGTGGAAGGACGGTTTGTTTAATTTCATTTTAGAACTGGTAATTAAGTTCAGTCCTAGGAAATGCTTCTATGATGTTTATAACCCAAAGACTGTAAACGAAAAGCAGGACACTCCCGCCTTGACAACCAGAGCTCAACTCAATAGCCTCCCGAAACTGAAGTATGCCAAGTACTAGTCCAAAGACTGTTATTTTACAGATGAATTTATAATATTATTAGCTGGTGAAGTTAATTTTGGTGGGGCTATTTAATTATCATTTTCCAGTAAAAATTCGCCACATACACAAATTCTTAGTAGGTAACTAAGGTATTAACTAAGGTATTTTACTATAAGTTTGTTTAATAATAATTTAACATATCAACAACAACTTTTCACTTGCATCTTATGCTAAAAGTTAGTAATTGGTGGCGGAATTTCCGACAACACCAGCTCCAACACCGGTGACACCACACACTATGATCTGCCATCCCCCCAACGGCTCCAACACTAGTGACACCCATCATTGTGGTTCTCAGCCATCCCCCCACCAGCTCCAACACTGGTGACACCCATCATTGTGGTTCTCAGCCATCCCCCACCAGCTCCAACACTGGTGACATTGTGAGCCTTCCCTGCTTGTTTCCACTCCGTTTGATATTCCTGAACAAATAGATTGTTTTGTGCAGATTTTTTGTCATTTATATTGTTAACCTGTAAGTTGCTTTATTGGCACACATAATTGGCTGCTTTGTAGAGCAAGTAGCACCCTTATGTTGCATTGTTCCTCTGCCAATTAAAACTTTCATTTTCAAAGTTCACTTTAAACATGTTATCCTTCCAGAATAAAACTTTTAATTCTGTTGCTGTTCTTTCGAATATTGTCTGAGGGTAAAACTCATTATTTTTTTACAGCAGCTTTATATTTTCCTCATTGACCTCAGATTTGGGGTTTTCTATGTAATAAAATGTTCAAACTACTGTGGGAAATATTTCACGAAACCTGAAAGCCCGTTTTTGTAAGCATAAGGGTATTTCTAACTACAGGAGTTTAACCTCAGTCAAACATTCATCCTCTGCTTTCAAGATCATGACTGAGAATATATATATGAATATATATATATATATATATATATATATATATATATATAATATATATATATATATATATATATATATATATATATATATATTTATATATATATATATATATATATATATATATATATATATAGATATATATATATAGATATATATATATTATTAAATATGACCGAAAAGTAAGATTAATAATTCTAACACGAATTTTCTCAATCTTTCGTACATTTCTTTTCACTGTTGGAGGTAAATCAAAAATCAATTCTCCAAAATTCATTTTTATTTCTAGTCTGACGCGACACGAGCGCGTTTCGTAAAACTTATTACATTTTCAAAGACTTTAGTTTACAAATACACAACTGAATAGAACTTACGCATCTCTGATTTTATATCTACATTTGAGTGAGGTGGATGGGGTGAGGTGGCATTAATAGGGTATTAATTTCATCAACACAAGACAGAACAAGAGGTGGTATTAATAGGGTATTAATTTCATCAACACAAGACAGAACACGAAACAATGGGTATTGAATAGAAGTGTTTGTAGAAAGCCTATTGGTCCATATTTCTTGATGCTTCTATATTGGAGCGGAGTCTTGAGGTGGGTAGAATATAGTTGTGCATTAATTGGCTGTTGATTGCTGGTGTTGACTTCTTGATGTGTAGTGCCTCGCAAACGTCAAGCCGCCTGCTATCGCTGTATCTATCGATGATTTCTGTGTTGTTTACTAGGATTTCTCTGGCGATGGTTTGGTTGTGGGAAGAGATTATATGTTCCTTAATGGAGCCCTGTTGCTTATGCATCGTTAAACGCCTAGAAAGAGATGTTGTTGTCTTGCCTATATACTGGGTTTTTTGGAGCTTACAGTCCCCAAGAGGGCATTTGAAGGCATAGACGACGTTAGTCTCTTTTAAAGCGTTCTGTTTTGTGTCTGGAGAGTTTCTCATGAGTAGGCTGGCCGTTTTTCTGGATTTATAGTAAATCGTCAGTTGTATCTTCTGATTTTTGTCTGTAGGGATAACGTTTCTATTAACAATATCTTTCAGGACCCTTTCCTCCGTTTTATGAGCTGTGGAAAAGAAGTTCCTGTAAAATAGTCTAATAGGGGGTATTGGTGTTGTGTTAGTTGTCTCTTCAGAGGTTGCATGGCGTTTCACTTTCCTTCTTATGATGTCTTCGACGAAACAATTGGAGAAGCCGTTGTTGACTAGGACCTGCCCAACAACATTTGATTTAGTTAGCGGGATTTAGTTGGCCGATTTAGTTAGCGGGAGACCAATCAGGGCCCACCGTGACGTCACCGAGTGCCCCGGGCAGCACCAACGTCAGAGTTGACCTGACCGTGAAGGCGAGAGGATGTACCTCGGTCAGCTCTCAAGGATTTGAGGCTCTACAAGCCTTTCTTAGTGGATTAGAGCTGGCTATTGCAGCCCATCTTACGTATTGGAGATCCCGCGCTTCTGGGAAGCAAAAAGGAACCAAGTTTATTGAGCAAAAGAGTGCCAAACTTGGAAAATATTCGGCGACGACGCTGGGCGGCGACGCTGGACGTTGAGGCCCTGGAAAGGTGTGGCGAGCAGGCCTAGCTGTGACCGGGTCACATCCACTGAGGGTTTTGGAAGGACGACACCGTTCCTAGGACAAGGAGCAACGCCTTGTGGAAGGGGCGAGTGGGGGAAAATAGTGATTAGCTCAGTGCCCATCGATGAACCAGGATTGGGGGTAGCTGAATCTCAGGGATTGGAACGGCGATGACGCGAAGGCTCCACGACACCTGAGGACCTGTGGAACGTTCCTGGATCGACTCAGGAAGCGTGGGAACCTCACACCATCGAGGATTAGGTTCCTGGCGTCGTGAGTCAGGAATGTAAGGTAGATCATTTTCCCTCCCATTATCCCTTGTGTGAGTAGGCTAGTTAGGCCACAATATTTACTTATGTATGTGACAATAGGACATTAATACTTTAGTAGTAGAATAGGCTGCAAGGCAGCTTGTGTCCAGGACTGTCAGAGGGGACAGTGTGTATGGATGGCAGGACAGTGAAGAAGAGGCGCCGACGTGGTGAAGAGGCCCTCCTGTGAGAGAGTGTGGGACTCCTGTCTTTCTGCCCAGTTGAAGGAGTTTTGGAGGTCGTGGAAGAAAAGGCTGACGATCTCCTGACTTATTATCCGTATTTTCATATTCATGTATTACTTGTGATTGTATGTGTGATCATGTAATTTGCATCAGTAAATTCACACTTTTATCATTGTGTTTAAGTGTGCCTCCATTATAATATTTCTCTATGAGCATACACGAAGATTACTATAGTACCACCTAGGGAAACGTTCTCTATAGAGGTTCTTATTGCCTGGAGAGTGGTAAAAACAGCACAGACTCATATAAAAGTGTACCCTTAGCCATCCGATCAGTATCAGTGCCTGAATGGTGGCAACTAGTAACGTAGTGGCTAGAGAGAGGTAAAGCCACACTGACCTTCCTGGAAGAGTACCCTGGGCCGACAGTCTAGTAGCAGATCTATGGGAGTAGCAATCTTCTGGCTACAAACAATATATAATACACCCACTGAACTGCATTGCTGGGGTGCAGATATAATAACCCAGCTGGCGACCTTGTTAAGAAGAAGACAGAGAAGACAGGCGGGAAAGGAATTCCTGCAACCCTTTTGTCTGGCAGGCAAGATTCAGGGAGGTTATGGTTATAAGGTAAGACTGAGTCTTCCTTCACTCCTCCACGGGTCTAGGCCGGAACTGTTAACAGTAGTTTCCCCGTGTTTGACTGAAGGGCTTCCAGGGTGAATCAGTGGCACCCCTTTTTGTGGTGGAAGCAAAGACCTGCGGAGGTGGGCATTGTTGGTCCTCTCCTGTGTGACCAAGGAGTCTCCGGGAAATCCCGGAAGTCGGAGGGGCTGACTATTCGGCCTTTTGAGCCCCTAGCAGCCGAGTGCTAGCAGAGCCCCGGCCCACCCCCCGTGACAATATATATATATATATATATATATATATATATATATATATATATATATATATATATATATATTTATATATATATATATATATATATATATATATATATATATATATATATATATATATATGTCGTACCTAATAGCCAGAACGCAATTCTCAGCCTACTATTCAAGGCCCGATTTGCCTAATAAGCCAAGTTTTCATGAATTAATGTTTTTTCGTCTACCTAACCTACCTAACCTAACCTAACCTAGCTTTTTTTGGCTACCTAACCTAACCTTACCTATAAATATAGGTTAGGTTAGGTTAGGTAGGGTTGGTTAGGTTCGGTCATATATCTACGTTAATTTTAACTCCAATACAAAAAAATTGACCTCATACATAGAGAAAAGGGTTGCTTTATCATTTCATAAGACAAAAATTATAGTAAATATATTAATTCAGGAAAACTTGGCTTATTAGGCAAATCGGGCCTTGAATAGTAGGCTGAGAAGTGAGTTCTGGCTACTAGGTACGACATATATATATATATATATATATAGAGGAATATATATATATATATATATGTCGTACCTAGTAGCCAGAACGTACTTCTCAGCCTACTATGCAAGGCCCGATTTGCCTAATAAGCCAAGTTTTCATGAATTATTATATTTTCTCTTTTTTTTCTTATAAAATGATAAAGCTACCCATTTCATTATGTATGAGGTCATTTTTTATTGGAGTTCAAATTAACGTAGATATATGACCGAACCTAACCAACCCTACCTAACCTAACCTAATCTATCTACATAGGTTAGGTTAAGTTAGGTAGCCGAAAAAATTAGGTTAGGTTAGGTTAGGTAGGTTAGGTAGTCGAAAAACAATTAATTCATGAAAACTTGGCTTATTAGGCAAATCGGGCCTTGCATAGTAGGCTGAGAAGTGCGTTCTGGCTACTAGGTACGACATATATATATATATATATATATATATATATATATGTCGTACCTAGTAGCCAGAACTCACTTTTTGGCCTACTATTCAAGGCCCGATTTGCCTAATAAGCCAAGTTTTCCTGAATTATTATATTTTCTCTAATTTTTTTCTTATGAAATGATAAAGCTACCCATTTCATTATGTATGAGGTCAATTTTTTTTTATTGGAGTTAAAATTAACGTAGATATATGACCGAACCTAACCAACCCTACCTAACCTAACCTAACCTATCTTTATAGGTTAGGTTTGGTTAGGTAGCCGAAAAAGTTAGGTTAGGTTAGGTTAGGTAGGTTAGGTAGTCGAAAAACAATTAATTCATGAAAACTTGGCTTATTAGGCAAATCGGGCCTTTCATAGTAGGCTGAGAAGTGCGTTCTGGCTACTAGGTACGACATATATATATATATATATATATATATATATATATATATATATATATATATATATATATATATATATATATATATATATATATATATATATATATTATATATATTGTTATGATCTCAGCCTACAGGAGAAACGAGTCTCCCTTCTTGAGAGTTATTCAGCAAGCCTGACCTGATTAGAAGGTCTAGCAAAAATTGAGGTGATAACGCATATGTAAAATAGTTGCTTGGATATGTATAACAGTTTGAGATTATGGGCAATGAAGGAGAAAACAGATAAATGACTGGCTAGGAGATGTGGACATTTTGCTGGAGGCGTGAGGCTCGCTTCCGGAGGACCTTGACCTCACTTGAGTGCCAGACATCGCAGGGGGAAGCCGCGCTCCGTTTGAGCTCCCGCCAGAAGGGAACCCCTAGTGATATATCTCGAAGAGAAGAGAAGTGTGCGGACGTACCAGCTGTGGAATCGAGCTGGGAACGTTGTGGTCTCAAGTCCTGGTCGACGGGCAGATATTAAATCGCCCAGAAGCATTATTGTGGGCTGTGTGGAGCGCCCTGACCAGACGCCGTCAGAGGGAAAGCGCCCTCGACCAATTAATCTGTGGTAAGCACGATAAACGCCAGTTCATAGTGATTGTTTGTAGTTGGTCGTGTGCCCAGCGACAGTAGCGATGTTTATTTATAAGTTAGACATGTTTTAATAAGGCAGAAAGCCTGAAATAAGAGAGTGGAGAGGGAGGAACACGGAGCGACGTCCGTCCCCTCTGAGCGCTGGCGGACGACTGAGGGAGCCTGGCTCCGGATGTAGGAAGACCCTCCCAGCGAGTGAGGACCGCCGCCAGGCGAGGTGGAGTATGGACCCGCCCAAAACGGGGGAGTCCACTCTCACTGTATGTAGAGGACAGATAGAGGTTTGAGGCAAGCATATTGTGTGGTTATTTTTGTTTATGTGTTAAAGGGGAACATTTTATTGGAGTGTCGATGGGTTGCAGGTTTGTCTTTTGGGGAAGAAGTTGCTGAGAACTTCGAAGCCAGCAGATGATGTAGCTGATGAGACTCCAAGGTAGTGGAGCAGAGGACCTCGAGCTGTGAGGAGAAGCAGCAGTGAAGAGGAGTGTCACGTGCTTCTGTAGAGGTGGTGAAGCACCGTAGTTACTCAAGGAAACTTCATGATAGCAGCCTGGAGGAGCTGCAGAGGATCCTGGTAGTGAAGCCCGGAAGAACCTAAGGATATTAGGGTTGTGAACTTCCAGAGGTGGAAGGGGAAGTTCTGGTGGATTACTAGTAGGGAGTTGATAGTGTTTGGTTGTCAGTAGCGTGCAAGACGCAGTGAGAGGTGAGTGACTGTTTGCATTCTTATGTCAAGGAGTGTTTTAAACTGAAGTTTAGAGTTGCAGTCGTAGGCTGGATTACCTACGGATGTATGCGTTCCAGGACTGACAGTGATTGATGGATCATTGTTGTGTATCAATGAACATTTATACTGATATATGTGATTGCATTCAAATGCTGATTTTCTATATACATATTATCTTGCTGATGGGGCAACAGTGTATGTAGACTTGGTCAACTTGAGGAGGTTAATAGTATCAGGTGGTGAACCAGGAGATAGGATACCACCTGATAAGCTGATAATAGAGTTCTGATGGTATTGGAGTGCAACCTGATTGTGATATTATAGAGTATAGGATTCATTATTATTATATGTGTGTATGTATCGTGTATGTGCTTTGTTCAGTAAATGTGTCACAATTTGCTGGTGTTTGCCCTTGTCCTAGTGAGGCTTCCCAGGAGGTAGTAAAGAAGGAGAGAGAGAGAAAGAACCAAGAACCACTGCTGTGGACAGGGTAAGAGGTAATACTAGTAAGTCATAGGGGATTGAGGAGATCATATCTCATAAGGAGAGAGTGGGGAGTCACAGCGGCTCGAGTGGGTGTGTGCACGTGACAACGAGGCTAAGTGTTGGAGCCGCATCCCCTAAACGTGTGACGTTGAGCCCCTCTCCAAGAGCCAGAAGCGCCAAGGGTGATCTCCTAGTATAAGCACTCTGCCGAGTTGTGGGTTGGGTTGTCCATAGAGAAGGATCGACGACGACAACACCAACCAACCCACAGTCTATAATAAATTGGGGGCCTGTCCGGGAGAGTGAACTGACACACCCACACCCTGTCCAAGAGTGGATTTGTACACCCTTGCTGAGATAAACTGTGTGACCGCAGGTGTATACTCTCTCTCTTGGGAAGACTCACAGGACAAAGATGGATAAGGTGCAAGCATTTGTGGAGTCAGGCAAGCCTGAGGACTTGGAAGGTTGCACGAGGGATCAATTGAAACAGATAGCAGAAAAATGTGGCATCAGGTTGAAAGCATCTAAAGTAGCTGGGATGAAAGATGAGATCCTTAGACAGTTGAGAGCCAGAAGTGAAGCGGCAGAGCAAGGAGCCCAGAAAGAAGCTGAAAGTGGAAAGGAGGATGATGGGCAGGATGAAGTGAGATCCCAGGGATCGAGTAGGAGCAGCAAGAGTAGCCGCAGTAGTAGGAGTAGCCGAAATAGGAGCTTGGAGAGATTCCAGTTAGAGCTCCAGATCCAACAACAGCGTGAGGAGAGACAGTTCCAGCTGGAAAAGATGAAATTAGAACTCCAGATGAAAAATGAAGCCGAGAAGGAAAAAGAGAAAACCAGGCTGGAAGTAGAAAAAGAGAAAACCAGACTGGAAGTAGAAAAAGAGAAAACCAGAGTAAGAGAACTGGAGTTGGAACAGGAGAAAGAAAAAGGGAAAGCAAGACTAGAGGTCGAAAAAGAAAAAGCCCAGGTCGAAAAAGAAAAAGCCCAGGTCGAAAAAGAAAAAGAGAGAACAAAACAAATGCAGATAGAAGCGAATAGAACCTTGGCTGAGCAGAGGATTGAACATGGGTTGCCAGAGAGCACCACCCAGGTATCACACCCACCAGAGGTTAGGGTTAGGGAGAAGGACATTCCCTTGTTTGTGCCCGAAGAGGCAGAGAGCTTCTTCGAGCATTTTGAGAAAGTAGCCAGTATCAAGGAGTGGCCACAGGAGGAATGGGCCCAGCTGGTCCAGTTAAGATTGACCGGTGCAGCCAGGGAGGCATACACCCAATTGTCACTGGAAGAGTGCCAGGATTATGCCACAGTAAAGAGCAGCATATTGCGCTCGTTTCAGCTAACCCCAGAAGCTTATAGGAAGCGTTTCAGAGAGATGATCAAAGTTGGAGCGTGTACGTTTGCTGAGACAGCAAGAGATCTGGAAAGACGATTCCAGAAGTGGATTGAGGCTGCTGGAGTTGGATCTTACGCTGACCTGAAGCAACTGATGGTCATGGAGAAGTTCTTGGAGATGATGCATCCCGAAACAAAGTTCAAGATCCAAGAAGCAGGGATAATGGAGGTGAAAGATGCCGCAGATAGGGCGGATATGATTACTGAAGCGTACAAGAGCTTAAGAGAGAACAGAGTGAGAAGCGAGGCGAGACGCAGCAATGGAAGATCCAATGGAGTCTGGGGAGGAAGAAATTATGAAAGACCCAGAAGAGTCTGGGGTGAGAAAAATTTTGATAAATGGGCAGATAAAAGTAAGTACCCTAAAACTCAGAAGAGTAGGTCGCGCACTTCGTCTGAAAGTGAAGATGGAGGAGCCAAACGAGAAACTATTCGTGATCCAGGGAATCAAGAGTCCAGTAAAGCCCCACAGAGTGCAGGTAGTGTGCCTGGCCCTAGGAACTCTCATGCGAGTGGACAAAGTCAGAGCCACTCTGGTTCTTATAGGAGAGATTTCTCCCAGATGAGATGTTACAATTGTAACGGATTGGGTCACGTGATGCGAGATTGTCGGCAGGGCAAGAGAGTTGTGACCCTGGCCATGTGTGACCCCCGAAGCAAATATATCAATGTGTTCCAAGACAAACCACAGAGAGCGAACTTAGTGAACGAGAGGTATAGGCCGTTCATGAGCAAAGGTTGGATCAGTATAGGAGGCCAACCTGAGGTAGAAGTTGGTATCTTAAGAGATACCGGAGCTAATCAGAGCTTGATTGCGAGAAGCCTGATTGGGAATGATCGACGGTTAGCTGGCAGGAGTAAGATGAGAGTATATGGGTTATTGTCTGAGAGTGACATGCCCGTATGTACTGTCCAGCTAAGGTCGGAATATGTGTCGGCAGAGGTGATGTTGGGAGTATGCCCCGACATACCTATTCCAGGAGTCCAAGTGATCCTGGGAAATGACTTGTGCGGGACAAAGGTGTTGCCAAGAGTCATGGCAGAGACTGTGCCAGAGGAGTGCCCAGAAGGCCACGGCACGTGTGGGACACCTGAGAGTGTGAACCTGACTGACATCCGAGGAGATGCGTCAGGAGACCGCCAAGCCATTGAGAACCCTGTCTCGGTAGTGATGAAGACAGAGGTGGCCGACGAGGAAGACACTGGAGAAGATGAGACAGTGTCGATTCAACCAGTGGAAGATATGGACGTAGATATAGCGTGGCTGTTTGACGAAGGTCCAGCCCAGAAAAATGAAGTCTCGGTGAGGTCGAAAGTGAAGATGGCCCAGCCGAAGAAGAATACTGTGAAGAGAGTTGACCTGAGTAGAGCCCAGACTGCTGAAATTAAGAGTCGGAAGGCGAATGAAACTGTGCTGAGTAGGAATGAGGAAGGATGTGGACATACAGAGGACGAGAGTAGAGCGTCAAATGGTCCACGAGCACAGAGGCATATGGATAGTAGAGTTAAGTTGTGGGAGATGTCGAGAGTTGACATGTTCCACAGGAAACGTGAAGGAGAGATAGTGAAGAAGAGTAACAGCCGAGAAAATGAAAGGAGAAGAGACAGTATGTGTGGAGAGATGCTTACAAGCACTCTAGGAAAGGTAAAGCGACACGTACGGTCGAGTGCTGTTGAGTGTAGTACAGTGCTCGAAGAAACTTTTAGGGAACGAAGGAGAGTTGAAGGAGAAGAAAGGGAATTGTATAGAGGTGAGAGATGTGGGAAGAGGATGATGATGCAAGCATGGATGAATAGTAGAAAGCCGAGGACTCGATGGAAGTCGAACAGGATGAGGTCTCGGATAAATGAGGAGACGAAAGGGAGAATCGTCGGTGAAGACGAGCGAGTGAAGTATGATGACAGGAGACGGAAGTATAATGGCAGTAGATGGAAGTATGAAAACGACAGAGGAGGTACAGACAGTAGATGTCTGACTCTGGATGGGAAGAGAAGAAGACGAGGAAACGGAGGGTGGAGACAGTAAGTAGAGTGGACCAATGGATTGCAGGCGTCCAAGGAGGACAGCCTAGCCAACAGGTGCCAGAGAAGTCAGATCGTTTATGAGAAGATCATGTTTCTGGCGAGTTGTGAGCCAGATGTTGCAAGGAGCAACGAACTAATTGTAGACTCCTAAGGGAGTACGTAAGCAGATCAACCGTTCGAACCAATTGGTTGAAGAACGAGACAGTGTGGTGGCGGATGTATTATCCCGAGCTTTGCCACTGGAATAACTCTCAAAAATAAGGGGAGGGGAGTGTTATGATCTCAGCCTACAGGAGAAACGAGTCTCCCTTCTTGAGAGTTATTCAGCAAGCCTGACCTGATTAGAAGGTCTAGCAAAAATTGAGGTGATAACGCATATGTAAAATAGTTGCTTGGATATGTATAACAGTTTGAGATTATGGGCAATGAAGGAGAAAACAGATAAATGACTGGCTAGGAGATGTGGACATTTTGCTGGAGGCGTGAGGCTCGCTTCCGGAGGACCTTGACCTCACTTGAGTGCCAGACATCGCAGGGGGAAGCCGCGCTCCGTTTGAGCTCCCGCCAGAAGGGAACCCCTAGTGATATATCTCGAAGAGAAGAGAAGTGTGCGGACGTACCAGCTGTGGAATCGAGCTGGGAACGTTGTGGTCTCAAGTCCTGGTCGACGGGCAGATATTAAATCGCCCAGAAGCATTATTGTGGGCTGTGTGGAGCGCCCTGACCAGACGCCGTCAGAGGGAAAGCGCCCTCGACCAATTAATCTGTGGTAAGCACGATAAACGCCAGTTCATAGTGATTGTTTGTAGTTGGTCGTGTGCCCAGCGACAGTAGCGATGTTTATTTATAAGTTAGACATGTTTTAATAAGGCAGAAAGCCTGAAATAAGAGAGTGGAGAGGGAGGAACACGGAGCGACGTCCGTCCCCTCTGAGCGCTGGCGGACGACTGAGGGAGCCTGGCTCCGGATGTAGGAAGACCCTCCCAGCGAGTGAGGACCGCCGCCAGGCGAGGTGGAGTATGGACCCGCCCAAAACGGGGGAGTCCACTCTCACTGTATGTAGAGGACAGATAGAGGTTTGAGGCAAGCATATTGTGTGGTTATTTTTGTTTATGTGTTAAAGGGGAACATTTTATTGGAGTGTCGATGGGTTGCAGGTTTGTTTTGGGGAAGAAGTTGCTGAGAACTTCGAAGCCAGCAGATGATGTAGCTGATGAGACTCCAAGGTAGTGGAGCAGAGGACCTCGAGCTGTGAGGAGAAGCAGCAGTGAAGAGGAGTGTCACGTGCTTCTGTAGAGGTGGTGAAGCACCGTAGTTACTCAAGGAAACTTCATGATAGCAGCCTGGAGGAGCTGCAGAGGATCCTGGTAGTGAAGCCCGGAAGAACCTAAGGATATTAGGGTTGTGAACTTCCAGAGGTGGAAGGGGAAGTTCTGGTGGATTACTAGTAGGGAGTTGATAGTGTTTGGTTGTCAGTAGCGTGCAAGACGCAGTGAGAGGTGAGTGACTGTTTGCATTCTTATGTCAAGGAGTGTTTTATACTGAAGTTTAGAGTTACAGTCGTAGGCTGGATTACCTACGGATGTATGCGTTCCAGGACTGACAGTGATTGATGGATCATTGTTGTGTATCAATGAACATTTATACTGATATATGTGATTGCATTCAAATGCTGATTTTCTATATATATATTATCTTGCTGATGGGCAACAGTGTATGTAGACTTGACCAACTTGAGGAGGTTAATAGCATCAGGTGGTAACCAGGAGATAGGATACCACTTGATAAGCTGATAATAGAGTTCTGATGGTGTTGGAGTGCAACCTGATTGTGATATTATAGAGTATAGGATTCATTATTATTATATGTGTGGATGTATCGTGTATGTGCTTTGTTCAGTAAATGTGTCACAATTTGCTGGTGTTTGCCCTTGTCCTAGTGAGGCTTCCCAGGAGGTAGTAAAGAAGGAGAGAGAGAGAAGAGAAAGAACCAAGAACCACTGCTGTGGACAGGGTAAGAGGTAATACTAGTAAGTCATAGGGGATTGAGGAGATCATATCTCATAAGGAGAGAGTGGGGAGTCACAGCGGCTCGAGTGGGTGTGTGCACGTGACAACGAGGCTAAGTGTTGGAGCCGCATCCCCTAAACGTGTGACGTTGAGCCCCTCTCCAAGAGCCAGAAGCGCCAAGGGTGATCTCCTAGTATAAGCACTCTGCCGAGTTGTGGGTTGGGTTGTCCATAGAGAAGGATCGACGACGACAACACCAACCAACCCACAGTCTATAATA
>NW_025567199.1:0-18415 GCF_020424385.1 Procambarus clarkii | reverse complement strand
ATCATGATTCTTTAGATTTTTAAGAAACAGTACACGGTAATCTATGAATACAGTAAGCATCAAGTAATAATTATCCCTTGTACTGCTCCAATCGTCCATGATTTGGGGGAATCACATTGCTTGGAAATAACGTCTCATAGCCCCAGTTGCTTACAAATCATGGTGGGTGTTTGGTGACATATACCATTCCTAGACAGCTGTGGCAATTGTCTGCCATATTGGAAAAGAATATTGTGAGGGGTCCAAGTTGCCTTTCTGTGCCTTACAAAACATACATACATACACCATATCTAATACATTATTCTCCAAACCAGTAACTGTGCAGTGCAGCCATGCTAGAAACCACACACACTATGCAAAATGGCAGCAATTTTGAAGGAGCTCGAAGATTTTATTGATGAAGAGGAATATATTACAAGTACTGTACTGTACCTGTATATATTATACAGTATATATTATGTTATATATACAGTATATAATATATATACTATATATAATATATATACTATATATAATATATATACTATATATAATATATATACTATATATAATATATATACTATATATAATATATATACTATATATAATATATATACTATATATAATATATATACTATATATAATATATATACTATATATAATATATATACTATATATAATATATATACTATATATAATATATATACTATATATAATATATATACTATATATAATATATATACTATATATAATATATATACTATATATAATATATATACTATATATAATATATATACTATATATAATATATATACTATATATAATATATATATATATATATATATATATATATATATATATACAGTATATATATATACAGTATATATATATATACAGTATATATATATATTATATAATGTATATAATATATATCACTAATAATATACACTGTATATTTTACAGTGTATAATATATATATTACATAATGTGTGTATATATAACACACATTATGTAATAATGTGTGTTATATAATATATATATAATATATATTATATATATATATTATATATTATATATATATATTATATATTATATATATTATATATATATATTATATATTATATATATATATATATATATATATATATATATATATATATATATATATATATATATATATATATATATATATTATATTATAATTATATATATATTATATATACACTATACTGTACTGTACTTTTGTAATTTTTGTAATTAGTGTAATATATTCTTCAGTTATTCAATCCTTTTCTTCACCTAAAAACAACATGACATTTTGGTGAACTCTTCTTCCAGGTGAACCCTGATGCCAGAGCATTAGTAAGAGGGATAGAAGCCCTAAATCAGAAAATAGTAAATACAAAATATGCTGTCATATTCAATGAGACATGCATAAAAGAAAACCTGCTGCCAGTATACACCAATACTGTACTGTATATATATACATACTCTGACCTATATTGAGGTCTTCCCAAGGTCAAACTAGTGACCTTTCCTTGGATGTAACCCCCCCCCCCACAATAACAGTTGCCTTACTTCTGGGCACCTTTTTGACTGCCAGGTGAACAGAGGCATTAAGTGAAAGAAAATGTACCTAGCTATTTGTCCATTTTCAATTTCATTAACAAATCGAAATTAATATAATAAATGACTAAGTGGAATCTGCAGGATCCATCTAGTCCTCTCATGGATACTTTGGGACATAATCTACATTGGCAGTTTAGACCCCAAGTAGTTTGCAAGAAATGTAACTAGGTCAAAGGCTCACGAACCAATGGAGTTCCTCGAAATCTTACAGCTGCAACCTCTTCACCCCAGAATCATAGCTTAGTATATGGCACAGGTGACAAACAATTAACATTTCTAAACTTGATCAGGAGCAACCAACTCGCCACTTAAAGACATAGCTAACCTCCTGGCGATATACTCTTACTTATAATACAGTATCTGTTGAAGTTAGAGTGCTTCATTTCACTGGCAAATCACAGGGAACCAGACGGTAATGGTGCTTCGGTACATACCAGACTAATATTCCAGGTAACTCACCAAACAGGTGAAAGTCCCTGACACAGCACCCGTCTCGGAACCTCAAGACGCAGTACACAGCTCCTCAAGTCCTCACCTCACCGCCCGGGGTGTTTGATCACTTCATTACTGCATCTTTATTCACTCTCCTCTCACTGAAACTCCTAGCAACTGCCCGTCGCTGACCTTTAGCACCTGGACACCCCGTGACGTAGCTGTGACGTCTGTATATAAACAAGACACATCTCCTGAGCCAGTATGGAGTAACTTGCTGATTGGACGAGACGCAGACTGCCACTGGGGAGGCGAGGCTGTTATTGGCCAGGGGGCTTTAGTCTATATGGAGGATGGAAACCCGGGTCTGTGATTGGTTACCGGGAAGAACACACCTGTTTCTCGTTTTCTTTGCCATCAAGTGAAGGTGTTCCTGATACAGTATTAATTATGTGATCACTTACATTTGTCACAAGGTCGCGCGTGTAGGCTATTACTGTGCCTGCGCAGAGCTCACACGATAAGCTTCCGACATAAATAAAATATTCAAAATTAGATAGGTACTGATATAGCGTTGAAGTTCTTTATGTAAAATACAGTTGAAGACATATTTATAATAATAATAATAATGATAATAATAATTATTTATTTGCAAGAAGGTACAATGGGTTGGTGATATTACATAAGACTGGCATTTTTACATTCATGCAAAGCCACTAACACGCACAGCATTTAGGGCAGGTCCTTAATCTAACATATCAGGTAAGATGAAAAGGTACATTGTAGCAAGGTTTTATAACCTTGTATGCTAGTGTTTGCACAGATTTAGTCTGACTCTGGGGGTGTCAAAGAGATATTTATTTCTGGTGTAGTGCTCATGGGTTCTATCACACCTATTTATATATATATATATATATATATATATATATATATATATATATATATATATATATATATATATATACATATATATATATATATATATATATATATATATATATATATATATATATATATATATATATATAGACAACAGCGGTTTATATGTAGATGCCATATTCAGGTAGAAAATCAAAATGATTGCATTGAAAATACTGAAAGCATTATTTAAGCTTATTAATGTTAATTTTCGAATCAAGGTTGATACAAATGGCAAGGAAAGTCCAGATATTGGCGACACCACCACAAATTATCGGTCAATTGTCAAACGCATCACTGGATACATTTTGCGGCCAAATTAACGAATTCCAGAGCAATGCAAGACATTTGGGCACGTTCCATTTCAACTGATGCCTCTGTTTACCTAGCAGTAAATAACCGTTTAGAAAACTGTTGTGGTAAGGCCGTCAGGTGTTGGGGTGACTTCGATAACCCCAAAGGGTTTCCTGTCCCTGAACAGAGCCATTGGGTGATAGGAAAGGTGCCCAACCATTTCTATACCGCCCGGGTTTCCCGATTGTGTCGAGAACGAAGTTAATTGTACTATACATGTGCGAACAAGCTTGAATGGTCCCCAAGCCAATATGCAACTGAAATCTCCACACCCCAGAAGTATTCGAACCCAGACAGCCAGGAGCACTATGCAACTGGCGTAGCCGGTACCTTAACCACTCGACCAACCGTGACTATACATATATAACTGCTGACCACAACAAACGTAGATAATAACATTTCATTCACTTAGGCCATCAGAGCCTCGAACCACCAACCCCAAAAGCGAAAGACGGTAGCTCTGCCAATTCAAATAGTATTTACAGAGTTCAGCATATCAGTCAATATGGGACATTGCCTGCCTGCCCTTGCCTGCCTGCCTGCCCTTGCCTGCCTGCCTGCCCCTGCCTGCCTGCCTGCCTGCCCCTGCCTGCCTGCCCTTGCCTGCCTGCCTGCCTGCCTGCCTGCCTGCCCTTGCCTGCCTGCCTGCCCTTGCCTGCCTGCCTGCCCTTGCCTGCCTGCCTGCCTGCCCCTGCCTGCCTGCCCTTGCCTGCCTGCCTGCCTGCCTGCCCCTGCCTGCCTGCCTGCCTGCCTGCCTGCCTGCCAGTCCTTGCCTGCCTGCCTGCCTGCCTGCCTGCCTGCCCTTGCCTGCCTGCCCTTGCCTGCCTGCCCTTGCCTGCCTGCCCTTGCCTGCCCTTGCCTGCCTGCCTGCCCTTGCCTGCCTGCCTGCCTGCCTGCCCTTGCCTGCCTGCCTGCCCTTGCCTGCCTACTTCCCCCTCGCCGCGTGTGCCGCGCCACTTCACCGCCCGCCCTTCACAATTTCCCAGACGCAGCCGTCGAAGCGTCTAAACTTCGCCTCAGCATTTATCCCCGCCGCCACTCCCCGGCCCCGGCCCGGTACCCCCCGGAGGCCCTGGGAGAGGGAAGGCCTCGTCTTGCGTTTATCGCCTTCTTTGCCTCACGCAATTTTCCCCCCTCCTCTCCCCGTCCCATGGTTCAGTTTTTCACGTGTTATGATTCTCCCGGTGGGGTTGTGGTCGCTCGGAACAGCGGCAGGCGGCGCCGAGCGCTCGGGAAGCAGAAATCAGGACCGCGTTGGAGCACGGCATCCGGCCCGTCAATAAAAGTGAGGAATGGCGGGCGCGAATGGCCTCATCTTTTATTGGAAACTTGTTACGACATTCACCTCCTTCGTTAGAGAACTCCCCGGGCCTAGTTTGTCTTATGAGGGGCGGGCGTTATGGAGAACAGGTATTATAGGCTCTATAATTACGAGGGTTGGTGTTTGAAGGCGGTTAGTTTCGAGGACCTTCGGGTTATTATCGTATGATGTTGTTGTTGTTATAGATTCAGCTACTCGGAACAAGTTCCAAGTAGCACGGGCTATGGTGAGCCCGTAGTGGACTTACCTGGCACAGGAGCGGAGCTAGTTACTGAGGCGTCTAATACCAGAAAATATAACTTATTACATGCTTACAGTTGATACATGATAACATTAGATAATATATTATTGTGCAGAGGAGTTCCATTCCTTGTCTTGTAAATAATTGACTTGAATGGATGGTGGCAGCAACCTTCTGTCTTTCTACTGTTTCTATCTTTCCTACTTTCTACTCTTCTACTTTCCTCCTTGTTCTCGTTTTCTCTCTCATTCTAAAACTTTCCCTTTTCCCTGTGACCACTCTTCCTCACTACTCCCTTCTTCCTCCCTCACCCTATGGGTTCCTTCATTTTTAATTTATTTTCTCTTTCATTTTCCGATACGTTACAACATACTCTTTAAATCGAGAGAAAATAAGACATGAGGATATAAGTGGGTGCTGGAAACGTTAATGAGGCTATGAAATATAAAGAAATACTGGCACCCTGTACGGCTGGTCAACAAGTGGAATGTACAGAAAGCAGAAGTTGTGAAAGCCACATCCATCCTCAACATTAAGGCCAGATTCAATAAATAATTTGTACGTCAGAATAGTTCTATTAGACAGCGCTATAGGTATACAGAGCAAGCGTCGCAGGCGGGAGCTGAAGAGCTAGAGCTCAATCCCCCCCGTAGACACCAATAAGAAGCCCCGCCCCGCGTCTGTGCCAGGTAAGTCCATCACGGGCTCACCATAGCCCGTGCTACTTGGAACTTGGAGCTGAATCTTAACCACCAGCGATCATTATCCAAGCACTGAGGATAAAGGTCAACTTAAACCACGAGGATAAAGGTCAGTGTGACCCACGCACCTTTATTATTAGCGAGAGGCACTTCACGACCCCCACACAGGTGGCACTGGCCCCATTAATTATTCATCACCTTGTGACACCAGCCGTCAGACCCGACGGACAGCGGTGAGCGTGGGAGAAATTCCAGAGGTCAGGTCATGTTGTCTCAAAGGTCATGCAGGAGAACCCTTGAAAGTCACAGCCGCTCACCCCACATGCTTCGGGTCGTTACAGGTCAACACAGTGAGGATACGCACCTAAACTAACCTCTCTGGTTAAATAGGCTCTAGTTAAATAGGATCTAGAAAAAAAGGATCTGGTTAAGTAGGATCTGGTTAAGTAGGATCTGGGTTAAATAGGGTCTGCTTAAATAGGATCTGCTTAAATAAAGTCTGCTTAAACAGGATCTGTAAAATAGGATCTGGTTAAATAGGGTCTGCTTAAACAGGATCTGGTTAAATAGGGTCTGCTTAAACAGGATCTGGTTAAATAGGGTCTGCTTAAACAGGATCTGGTTAAATAGGGTCTGCTTAAACAGGATCTGGTTAAATAGGGTCTGCTTAAACAGGATCTGGTTAAATAGGGTCTGCTTAAACAGGATCTGGTTAAATAGGGTCTGCTTAAACAGGATCTGGTTAAATAGGGTCTGCTTAAACCGGATCTCCTTAAACAAAGTCTGCTTAAACAGGGGTGTGGGTTCCAAAAAAAGAAATTGTTTCGGGACATTATCTTGTTAATTAGATTTGGAAATAAGTTTGCCAGAAACGGCGCCCAGTGTTGTAATTACTCAAATGTGTTGTGAGTTGTGGCGGGGACTGCTTGTTCCGTCTCTAAGAACGACCCCACCTAGTAGGACCACCTAGTGCACCCACCTAGTACGACCACCTAGTGCACCCACCTAGTACGACCACCTAATGCACCCACCTAGTACGACCACCTAGTGCACCCACCTAGTACGACCACCTAGTGCACCCACCTAGTACGACCACCTAATGCACCCACCTAGTACGACCACCTAGTGCACCCACCTAGTACGACCACCTAGTGCACCCACCTAGTACGACCACCTAGTACGACCACCTAGTGCACCCACCTAGTACGACCACCTAATGCACCCACCTAGTACGACCACCTAGTGCACCCACCTAGTACGACCACCTAGTGCACCCACCTAGTACGACCACCTAGTGCACCCACCTAGTACACCTGGCTATAGTGCAAATGTTTAAACAAACACACACGTCCCTTCACCTTCTAGTGTGTGGTCTGGTCAACAACACTATATTATTCCATTATATAAATGTAATATTATTTAACCCTTTACATTGCATAATCTACAACAAAAATATCACCACTTTCCTTAAGTTCAATTTCTTTTAACTACCTCATCAGAGTACTCATTAAATGCCTCGTTAAGGAACCCGGGTAAAAGTTTTAATTCGAGGGGGTAATTAGTCTTGGTAATAATCTGGAGAGGTAATTAGTCCAAGAAGGCAATAATGGATTCACAATTAATTTGCATAATTTATTGCTTCGAGATAAGATGACTTGTCAGTACAGGCCAAGTGGTTAGGAACAGAAGAATAGAGGTAACTGCAGAGGGCCGATTGGCCCATACGAGGCAGCTCCTGTTTATAACCACCCAAAAAAGGATTTGGTTAAGTACAACCAAGTAGTTTGGTTGTGGCTACTGCCGTAACTATGGGGGAGAATGAGGCATAGAGAGCAACAATAGAGGTATAGATACGAGCAACAGAGGCATAGACAACAGCAACAGAGGTACAGACACCAGCAATAGAGGTACAGACAGCAACAACAGAGGTATAGACAGCAGCAACAGAGGTACAGACAGCAACAACAGAGGTACAGACACCAGCAACAGAGGTACAGACAGCAACAACAGAGGTACAGACAGCAGCAACAGAGGTATAGACAGCAGCAACAGAGGTACAGACAGCAACAACAGAGGTACAGACACCAGCAACAGAGGTACAGACAGCAACAACAGAGGTACAGACAGCAGCAACAGAGGTACAGACAGCAGCAACAGAGGTACAGACAGCAACAACAGAGGTACAGACAGCAACAACAGAGGTACAGGCAGCAGCAACAGAGGTACAGACAGCAGCAACAGAGGTACAGACAGCAGCAACAGAGGTACAGACAGCAACAACAGAGGTACATACAGCAACAACAGAGGTACAGACAGCAGCAACAGAGGTACAGACAGCAACAACAGAGGTACAGACAGCAACAACAGAGGTACAGCCAGCAGCAACAGAGGTACAGCCAGTACGTCATCAGAAGCAAGCATGAATAATGGCAAAAGAGAACAAAAGCAAGATTGGGAGCGCATCCTCTGGAACACCAGCTAAGTGTGTCCACCAGGACCCCTCCCTCACTCTCCCCTCACTCTCCCTCACTCTCCCCTCACTCTCCCTCCAGCATCATGGCCGTCACGGTCCAGCATGTTAGTGCACTTGGGGACAACGCGGTAGTTTGTCGAGGCTTATTGAGTTTACTGAGAAACTTTGCGCCATGTTATCAGAGAGAGAGAGAGAGAGTGAGGGGGGCGGAAGCTGCACACATTTACTGAGCGGGATGATCAGGTCATATGGGCGAGGCTCGCACCAGACACCACCACTCTCTCAATGCTCCCCAGCACGTCCTGGGGGCATACCTAACACTGCTTACCTAGAGGTGACTACAGGAAGATAGATAGAGAGATAGATCCCACACACACAATATAATTATCACTAGAGCTCTCAGTCCAGACTAATGTTCGCCTCACTCCTCAAAACTTACAATATATCTTATCTCCCCTTTGTGTTTTCATCTTCCTCCTCCTCCCTTTTTCCCCTTGTCTGCTGCATTACTCATCAGACCTACGCTTTCCCCTCTCTGTGTCTCTCCCCTCGGCTATCATCATCTCCTCCCCTCTCTCTCCAGATCTCATGTATCCAGGGATATCAACGATAGCATTAACCTCGGCCGTGAGGGAGGCAAAGCCCGGCCCTCTGTCATTGACCATGTCTGCAATCTCTTTGGCTATCTTTGGCGCCACACTGCACTGTGCCCTTGTTGTCTTTGACACTATCAGCTACACTCTGTATCATTCTTAGGCTCTAAAGCTCTTGCTCTTTGGCACTGTTTGGTACACTTTCCGGCTCTCTTTTTTGTTCTGCCTGGCGCTCTCTGGTTACAAAAGACTCTTGCTTGATGCTTTATATCTCACTCTTTCCATACTTTGTTGTCTTGACCCGTCTGTCCGTGCTCACGTTTTCTTTGTTGATCTTTCGAGCCCTGACTCCGCTAACTCTTAATACCTTCCACGTTGCACTCAATGGCCTGGGCCCAGATTCACGAAAGCACTTACGCAAGCACTTACGAACGTGTACATCTTTCCTCAGTCTTTGACGACTTTGGTTACATTTATTAAACAGTTTACAAGCATGAAAACTTACCAATCAACTTTTGTTATTGTTATAAACAGCCTCCTGGTGCTTCCGAGCTCATTAACTGTTTAATAATAGGAAACAAAGCCGCCAAAGATTGAGAAAAGATGTACAGGTTCGTAAGTGCTTGCTTAAGTGCTTTCGTGAATCTGGCCACAGACTCCGGGCCCCCTACGACGAATTCCTTCGAACCTATCCAGGCTAGATAAACAGCCGCTTCCCCCCTAGTCACGTCTACAAGACCCGCTCCAAGAAACCGATCCAGCCTAGACCAATTAGGTTCCCGGCTAAAATCGTTAAAAAATATTACTAAGCTGCTACATTGCCTCCTCAAAGCACTTAACATATATGTAAGGACCAATGGCTCCCAGGGGAGGGGATATCGCCCTAATTACTGCCCGACTCTCTATTGATACGGCACCTGAATTCATAATTAGAAAAAAACAGATGCGATTTTGTTTAAATTCCCAAGGTATTTACCGCTAATTCCTTCTGCTTCGTCGCCTCTATTTGACCTTATAATCCGCTGCAGCGGGAATTAGCAACAAGGTAATAATATATTCAGTTGTTGAAACTACTGAAATAATTTACTTGGGAAACCCCCTGATGGTTTCTCAGGGGTGGGTAAAGGTTTATAATGGGAGCTGTGAAGTGGTGTTTGGTGTCTTTTGGGAGATGTGCTGGGAGCCTGGGACGAACCCCTTACCCTCTATGTGTTGGGATGCTGGGACGAACCCCTTACCCTCTGAGAGGTGCTGGGAGGCTGGTACGAACCCCTTACCCTCTGAGAGGTGCTGGGAGGCTGGGACGAACCCCTTACCCTCTGAGATGTGTTGGGAGGCTGGGACGAACCCCTTACCCTCTGAGAGGTGCTGGGAGGCTGGGACGAACCCCTTACCCTCTGAGAGGTGCTGGGAGGCTGGGACGAACCCCTTACCCTCTGAGATGTGTTGGGATGCTGGGACGAACCCCTTACCCTCTGAGAGGTGCTGGGAGGCTGGGACGAACCCCTTACCCTCTGAGATGTGTTGGGAGGCTGGGACGAACCCCTTACCCTCTGAGAGGTGCTGGGAGGCTGGGACGAACCCCTTACCCTCAGAGATGTGTTGGGAGGCTGGGACGAACCCCTTATCCTCTGAGAGGTGCTGGGAGGCTGGGATCAACCCCTTCTAGAGCCTTCTTTCGAGCTAATTACACCACATCCAACCATTCACCAAATGAGCCACAGGGCCGTTAGAAAGAACTTTTTCAGTGTCAGAGTAGTTAACAGATGGAATGCATTAGGCAGTGATGTGGTGGAGGCTGACTCCATACACAATTTCAAATGTAGATATGATAAGAGCCCAGTAGGCTCAGGAATCTGTACACCAGTTGAGAGGCGGGACCAAAGAGCCAGAGCTCAACCTGCCGCAAGCACAACTAGATGAGTACACACAACAAACACTTATAAAATAACAGAAACAGTCGTCTCGCGGCCTGGTCGTTGCTCACAGTCGTCTGCCAACCAGCAAATTACGAGTTTTCCGGCTGCTGCTGTTTTCGCTTCGTGAGACTCATAAACAAGGGTTCGAAACCAGAGGGAAAAGAATGCAGAGTATCCCAAGAGCAGCCAGGCGGATACACCGGGGCTCCCGGCTAATGAGAGAAGTAATATATTATGTCTGGAAATAGTAGAGTCACTCTCCAAGGCGATATGTGAGTCTTTAGTATGGACAGTTTACACGAAGCTGTGTGTGTGTGTGTGTGTGTGTGTGTGTGTGTGTGTGTGTGTGTGTGTGTGTGTGTGTGTGTGTGTGTGTGTGTGTGTGTGTGTGTGTGTGTGGGTGTGTACTCACCTAGTTGTGTTTGCGGGGGTTGAGCTCTGGCTCTTTCGTCCCACCTCTCAACCGTCAATCAACTGATGTACAGATTCCTGAGCCTACTGGGCTCTGTCATATCTACATTTGAAACTGTGTATGGAGTCAGCCTCCACCACATCACTTCCTAGTGCATTCCATTTACTAACTACTCTGACACTGAAAAAGTTCTTTCTAATGTCTATGTGGCTCATTTGGGGACTCAGCTTCCACCTGTGTCCCCTTGTTCGCGTCCCACCAGTGTTGAATAGTTCATCCTTGTTTACCCGGTCGATTCCCCTGAGGATTTTGTGTGTGTGTGTGTGTGTGTGTGTGTGTGTGTGTGTGTGTGTGTGTGTGTGTGTGTGTGTGTGTGTGTGTGTGTGTGTTGTGTGTAATTACCTAAGTTTAGTTACAGGATGAGAGCTACGCTCGTGGTGTCCCGTCTTCCCAGCACTCTTTGTCATATAACGCTTTGAAACTACTGACGGTCTTGGCCTCCACCACCTTCTCACCTAACTTGTTCCAACCGTCTACCACTCTGTTTGCGAAAGTGAATTTTCTTATATTTCTCCGGCAGCTTTGTTTAGTTAGTTTAAATCTATGACCTCTTGTTCTTGAAGTTCCGGGTCTCAGGAATTCTTCCCTATCAATTTTATCGATTCCTGTTACTATTTTGAACGTAGTGATCATATCACCTCTTTTTCTTCTATCTTCTAGTTTTTGCATATTTAATGCCTCTAACCTCTCCTCGTAGCTCTTGTCCTTCAGTTCTGGGAGCCACTTAGTAGCATGTCGTTGCACCTTTTCCAGTTTGTTGATGTGCTTCTTAAGATATGGGCACCTTGGTTACCTTGAGGTGCTTCCGGGGCTTAGCGTCTCCGCGGCCCGGTCGTCGACCAGGCCTCCTGGTTGCTGGACTGATCAACCAGGCTGTTGGACGCGGCTGCTCGCAACCTGACGTATGAGTCACAGCCTGGTTATCCTTTGGAGGTGCTTATCCAGTTCTCTCTTGAACACTGTGAGGGGTCGGCCAGTTATGTCCCTTATGTGTAGTGGAAGCGTGTTGAACAGTCTCGGGCCTCTGATGTTGATAGTTCTCTCTTGAACACTGTGAGGGGTCTGCCAGTTATGCCCCTTATGTGTAGTGGAAGCGTGTTGAACAGTCTCGGGCCTCTGATGTTGATAGTTCTCTCTCATAGTACCTGTTGCACCTCTGCTTTTCAACGGGGGTATTCTGCACATCCTGCCATGCCTTCTGGTCTCATGTGATGTTATTTCTGTGTGCAGGTTTGGGACCAGCCCCTCAATTATTTTCCACGTGTAAATTATTATGTATCTCTCCCGCCTGTGCTCAAGGCAGTACAGATTTAGGCTCTTTAGTCGGTCCCAGTAATTTAGTTTTTTTACTGAGTGGATTCTAGCAGTAAAGGATCTCTGCACGCTCTCTAGGTCAGCAATTTCTCCAGCTTTGAAAGGGGCTGTCATTGTGCAGCAGTACTCCACTCTAGAGAGCACAAGCGTTTTGAAAAGTATCATTATCGGTATAGCATCTCTAGTGTGAAAAGTTCTTGTTATCCAACCTGTCATTTTTCTTGCAGTTGTGACGGCTACTTTATTGTGTTCTTTAAAGGTAAGGTCTTCCGACATGAGTACACCCAGATCCTTTACATTGCCTTTTCGTTCTATGTTATGATTTGCCTGAGTTTTGTACGTGGTTTCGGTTTTTATATTTTCATTTTTTCCGTAACGCATGAGCTGGAACTTATCTTCGTTAAACACCATATTATTTTCTGTAGCCCATAGAAAGACCTGATCTACATCTGATTGGAGGTTTGCCGTGTCCTCTATGTTGCCTACTCTCATGAAGATCCTAGTGTCATCTGCAAAGGATGATACAGTGCTATAGGTTGTGTTCTTGTCTATGTCCGATATGAGGATGAGAAAAAGTACTGGAGCAAGCACAGTACCCTGGGGGACTGAGCTCTTCACGGTTGATGGGCTGGATTTTATTTTGTTGACTATTACACATTGGGTTCTGTTAGTCAGGAAATTGTAGATCCATCTGCCTATTTTTCCGGTAATTCCTTTTGAACGCATTTTATGTGCAATAACACCATGGTCACATTTATCAAAAGCTTTTGCGAAATCTGTGTAAATTACATCAGCGTTTTGTTTGTCTTCCATAGCATCTAATGCCATACAACCATACACCATACATACACCATACAACCGCTGCATATTCCAGCTTTGGTCTAATAAAAGTCGTGAACAATTTCTTTAGTATTATTCCATCCATGTATTTAAAAGCAATTCTGAAGTTAGAAAGTGTAGCATAGGCTCCTAGCACAATATTCTTTATGTGGGCCTCAGGTGATAGTTTTCTATCTAGAACCACCCCTAGATCCCTTTCTTTGTCAGAATTCTTTAAAGATTTCTCACATAATTTATAGGAGAGAGAGAGAGAGAGAGAGAGAGAGAGAGAGAGAGAGAGAGAGAGAGAGAGAGAGAGAGAGAGAGAGAGAGAGAGAGAGAGAGTAAGTAAGTAAGTAAGTAAGTAAGTAAGTAAGTAAGTAAGTAAGTAAGTAAGTAAGTAAGAGGATAACTTTGAAAGCCATGTACGTAAAGAATAGTGTGGTCCCCCTTCCCAGAAATCGTCTGCCTCCCTCCCTCCCTCCTAGCCCTAACAACGTCCTCGTCTGAAAACCTTCCATTGTGAACCGCCGGAAGCGATTGTTCCCCCTTAACAAGATGACGGAAGAAACTGCCTCGTTACGCCACTTACCCGGGCAATACGTTGAGGTAAAGTGTAAGAATTCTGCCTTACTTCTGGCTGTCGCCCGTAGTCACCGCCAGGCGGCCCTGGCCGCTCAGGAGAGCAGGTCCCGGGCCGCTCCCCGCCATCTCTCTTGAGAAATCCGGATTTCCGTCTCGTATTCCAGTTAACTGTACGCGAACGCCGGTAGTAAACAAAACTGATGCGCCAACCTTTGATGGGGTATACCGAACGAGAGGTGTACCTCACTTCTCAGTGGGTATACAGCGAGTTTACTAAGGTATGCTGACTTTAGCGGCTGGCAAAATTGACATGATATCCCGTTTTCTATTCGTGGGCTCTCGCTTAGATTACGTTCCGGCAATTTAGTACATCAAATTAGTGAATTTGTGAAAGCTGGATAAGACGGAGTGCGTAACTTCCTTCCCCCAGCAGGTCTAACTACCTAACTAACTGCGCAACTACCTTCCCCCAGCAAGAGCTCCCCATTCTCAATCACTCGAAACGAATACCCCCCCTTTCCAAAAATATATACCCCAAGCTGAATATTATATAATTTCAATAATCCATACTGAACCCAAAGGCTTTTTTATTCGATGAAATAATGTATTCCACGTTGGATTCCAATTGAACCAAAATCCGAACGAAATTTCGAGCGAAAATAGAAAAAAAGACTCAATAGCCGTCTCTATCACCCCCCCCCCAACTCCCCCAAGACCCTAGATGGGAACAAGTGGACCAAATCCGAGAGCAATTTAGAGCTGAAGAACCACAACAACACCAGCCCGTGAAGGAGATTGTAAATTCCCAATCAGCGTCAAGGTTGACTAATGCGGCCTGAATACGGGCAGGGACGGAGGCAGCAGTGAGCAAGGAATTCGCAGTCTTGATTTGCAACACAATCAGCATATATACTTGGGAGGACGTGTAGTGGGAGAACTGAGTGACGGGGCCGCCTTTATCACACCACCAGTTCCAGTGGTAATAATAAATAATAGGAAAATAATAATAGTAAGTCAAGACCAACAATAGTATTACTACTAATAAAAATAATGATAATAATAATGATAATAATAACGAAAGCAACACTGCCATTGAACACTCATTCAATAGCATAGATAAATGTTATAATTCTGTAAAACAACGACTTTTTTAATTATATTGCGCCAACTGGTTCAATACTGCAAATTACATGTATGTTCGGAGTGTAATTTGTTTAACGAGAGAGAGAGAGAGAGAGAGAGAGAGAGAGAGAGAGAGAGAGAGAGAGAGAGAGAGAGAGAGAGAGAGAGAGAGAGAGAGAGAGGGAGAGAGAGAGAGAGAGAGAGAGAGAGAGAGAGAGAGAGAGAGAGAGAGAGAGAGAGAGAGAGAGAGAGAGAGAGAGAGAGAGAGAGAGAGAGAGAGAGAGGAGAGAGAGAGGAGAGAGAGAGAGAGAGAGAGAGAGAGAGAGAGAGAGAGAGAGAGAGAGAGAGAGAGAGAGAGAGAGAGAGAGGAGAGAGAGAGAGAGAGAGAGAGAGAGAGAGAGAGAGAGAGAGAGAGAGAGAGAGGAGGAGAGAGAGGAGAGGAGAGAGAGAGCAGCACACTAACTCTCACCACATAAGAGCACCCACACAATAACCACCATCGTTCTACCCTCAATATTGACATTTAATCACTAGCTTCCGGTGTTCCAGTTAGTTATTAACTCTTAGAGAGCATCCCCAGCAGGACACACACACACACACACACACACACACACACACACACACACACACACACACACACACACACACACACACACACGAGGCGGGACCAAAGAGCCATAGCTCAACCCCGACAAGTACAACTGGGTGGGGGAGGGACTGGAGCTGAGAGCTTCAGGGTGCTGTGATCTAGATGGGTTGAAATGTCACGAGCTTTAGCTCCTGGGCTCCGTCGTTCTAACAACCGGTCGTGGGTTGCAACAACACCTCTTGCTAATCACATCGCCTTGTTAAACTGTCAACGGAGTTATACTCATCTTAACTTTCATAATCAAGTTTTCAGACCATTTAACATTGAAAGCAAAAGAAAATGATTAATTGAGGTTGATAAGAAGAACTTTCACGCATTGAAGACAATTTCAAGCTTTAATATAATACGTTTGAGACTGGGCTTTAAATATGCAAAGAAAGTTTGTTGTGTTTTCTTAAACAATTACACGAAAGTCGCCGAGAGAATGCAGAAGACGATCCAGCAGATTACAGAAACTAATCTGAAATATTTGACGGTAAGAAGCCCTAACTACGGGCTCACCATAGTCCGTGCTGCTTGGAACTTGTTGTTCCAAGTAGCGAATCTTAAACAACAACAACAACGGTAACAAGCCAATTTGAGGAGGCTGAAGGTACCTGCTTCCGCCACCAGGAGATAGAGGACAGATATCATGAAAGTACTCACCTAATTGTGCTTGCGGGGTTTGAGCTTTGGCTCTTTGGTCCCGCCTCTCAACTGTCAATCAACTGGTGTACAGATTCCTGAGCGGAATGTGTTTTTTTGAAAAACACATTCACACACACATGTGAAAACGGAAATTCCTGAGTGAAAGTGTTTCAGATAGTTTGTAAAGCGTATGATGAAGAGGAAAGTGAAGACGTTCTTGAGCTCCGAAAAGAACCGATACAGTAGTAACGTTATACAAGGAATGTTAATGGACGCGTGCAGGTAAATATGAGGAAGAATTCAAATTTACAGCTGGGTATTAACTTGCTCTAATGGGCTGCCATTACATTATACATTATGTACGGAATCAGTGGATAGAATTGACAAAAACCAGACCCTCCAAAAAGAGGAAAGATCAAGAACAGAAAACGAATATTTAAATAACACCCAAAAAGTTATATTTAATGTTTCGACTTTCTTCGCTTCTCAGGAAAGGAGAATATCCATGACCTGAAGACTGGATGACTTACCGACTTCCAGAAAGTGGTCTGAGTATCTGTTTGAAACGTATCTACCTTTCCTATGACAATTAATACTTTGTACGACTCGATCATGTCTCTTCTGGGTCGACTCTTTTAAAAATATGTGAGGTATAATCTTGAATGTGTCCTCATAGGACATACACTTGGCCTTCACAAGTCTCCTTTTGTGATCTATGAGATGAGGATTCCATGCTGGTGCTGCATACACAAGAAACACTAGTCTCACGTACGTGGTATAGAATGATGTGGTTGCTTGAGTAGCATCATGGAGCCTGATGCTGCCAGCTTTGCCTACCCACTGTTTACCCCCAATTACGTACAATTTACTGAGAGATAAACATAGAATGTAATGAGACTGTACCTACTACACTGCAAGAATAAGCACTAAAAAACCCCATATGATTCGGTTATGTGCGAGTATCCACCTGGAAAATGAAACGAAAATTCCGAACGTTTTCGTATTAGTTTCCTTGTAGACACTTACACGTACTGTACTGTATGTACTGCAAGATTACACATACTGTACTGTATGTACTGCAAGATTACACATGCTGTATGTGTTGACCTTTATGGTGTGTTCGCCACTGCTCAAACTTTCATTACTTTGTATTTTCCGGAGTGAGAATATGTGAGAGTGAGAATCTATTATGTTTAGTATGTCACCTATGCACTTATTTAATAAGTCAATATTGACTATGCGAATTTGCGAGAACGGGTTGGAGAATAAGGGGCGCCAGTTGTGTATATTATTCAGCTCCCCCCCCCCCCGGAGACACAAAGGCCTACGGGCTCACCATAGCCCGTGCTACTTGGAATTTTACATTCCAGGTAGCGAATCTTTAACAACAACAACAACAGCTCCCCCGGGGCGAGCCGGGCAGCCTCCTGACCCAACCTGCCTCATTAACCGCGCTCCGGCTGTGTACATTTACATAGAGGAGTCGATTTCCTCGATTAGATAATTAACATATATTAGGAAGAGCCAGGAGCCTCGCCTTATGCCTCTGCTTCCTGACTCCTTCCCACCTGACTCTTGGTGCGTCTGTGGTTGTACTCACCTAGGTGGGCGTACAGGTCGAGCTCAGGCTCCTGGTCCCGCCTGCCAAGCGTTTTAATGCAATGACCAACTGGTCTAACACTGAAAAAGTTTTTTTTCTGACGTATATGATTCATTTGTGTGTCTCTGTAGTTTCCATTTATTATCTCTCGTTCTCTGGTTTCTAGCTCTAAATAATGCTGCTTTGTCTATTTTGTCTATTTCGTTTGGAATCTTATATGTTGTTATCATGTCCTCCATCCCTATCTCTCCTTTCCTCCAGTGTGGTGAGGCCAAGTTATCTCAGTCTTTCTTCATAGCTCAAACCCTTCAGCTCAGGAACGAGCCTGGTTTTGTGTGTTTATGCCTATGATTTGTAATGCTTTATAAAAACAAACCAACAGCAAGTATACATTAGACCTGAATACAGTTCAGGACCAAAGCAAATTCTTTACTTTTGAAATAGAACATTCTCTGTAACTAACATTGTAATTATCACATGTGAAGGATAAATGAAATTGTTAACGTAATAATCTCCGTTGAGGTCTGATAAAGACCTTTTGTGCCCCTCTGTAATCCTTTTTGCGCTACCATTCACAGGATGAGTATGGGGTGCACAATGAACTAGCCGCCTCTGATGCCAACAATAAAAAAATCTTTAATGTCCATTAAACATTGTATTGTTTGGT
>NW_025567198.1:0-16385 GCF_020424385.1 Procambarus clarkii | reverse complement strand
AAATATCCAACAATACATGGCATACTAAATTATATACAACATACTGTGTATACAGGGTATACATATATTAGCCATACCGAATACATGCCTTTTAGTGTATAAATGTGCTACAAGATAAAACTAAATGCATTAACTAAAGAAATTAGATATACATATGCAGAAATATATATCTGCTAATGAGTAAAATTATCATTGATTCGTGAATTTTTTCTCATTTGCTTCAAAATCAATATAGTTGCAACAGTACGTACCACAATGAGTCCGCCAGACTCAACAGATGTGTAAAGTTTGATAATAATCAGCCCATATCTGCCTCTCCTATTAGTGGTGAAAAGTTTTAACTTTATTTATTGAAAAGTGAGTTTTTGCAACTTCGTAACGAATAATCAGTTACAATTTAAATGTTTCAAAATTTTAAGTCAACATTTTTTTGTTCACGTTTCGTTTTTAAAGATGCAATTTTATTTTATTTGTAATTAATTTTTAAGGCTACACTGCTAAAATTTTGTCCCACGTCTTAGAATTGTGTATTTACTTACATAAAATGTGAAAAATACTGACATTTTAATTTCATGTTCAGAAGAAAAGTCTGGAAAGGACCCCGAGTGTGAACAGCTTGCGGGCCGAGCTCAACACCAATACTGCTATCAATGTATGACAACTAAATACCTAATTCAATATACTGGGATGGTGGGTGCTAGTTAATCATCTTCCCGTCCCAAATATGACCAGCTATTGGGTCTGTAACACTGTTGGTAGAATGTGTAACGTGGAATGATGGCATTAACCTTATTTTCTCCCCTCCATTAATAAATCTAAAACAATAATATGTTCCAGGTTTGGTATGCCATATGAAGAGGGGCATTAAGACTGATAATGTTTTGCAGGTGTTGGTGTGGTATACCCGTCAAGATGGGGAGGTTGTGGCGGACTCGAGGGAGCTGGAGGTGGACAAGTGCCTCAGTAACACCGTAAACCTCACTTGGTCAGCCTCTCGCGTACAACCTGGGGAACAAGCCTCTCTGTCCCTCTCCTCAGAGCCAGACTCTGTGTGTAGCCTGGGTAAGTAAAGCACGCCAAGGCTGACTTAGACCTGCTTGAGGGAAACATGTTTTGAGAAAATCTGATGCTCATTCAAGCAGGACAAGCAAATTTTGTTGTTATTCTAGTACAGTAAGAAAATTGTATTCTTATTTTACCATACTATATATTTATATGCATATGCCAGCCCAGACACTAACATTAAGCTGTATTATTTCCTAAACCCAGGAGTGGTAGACAGAAGCACAGAGCTGCTGGCAGTAAACCCTGACCCCATTTCCCTGGAAGCAGTGTTCAACTTTGCTGGAAGTTTTGATGTGGGACGATGGCCCGGCTCTCAGATCGACGACTATAAATACTGTGAAAAAAAGAGGAGAAAAAGGATAGCGGGTGCGAAACCTGAAAGCTCTAATATAGGTTGGTTCAAATTTTTTATGGTTCAGTATAACAGTGTTGCCATGTTATGGTTCAGTATAACAGTGTTACCATGTTATGGTTCAGTATAACATTGTTGACATGTTATGGTTCAGTATAACAGTGTTGCCATGTTATGGTTCAGTATAACAGTGTTACCATGTTATGGTTCAGTATAACAGTGTTGCCATGTTATAGTTCAGTACAACAGTGTTACCATGTTATGGTTCAGTATAACAGTGTTGCCATGTTATAGTTCAGTATAACAGTGTTGACATGTTATGGTTCAGTATAACAGTGTTGACATGTTATGGTTCAGTATAACAGTGTTGCCATGTTATGGTTCAGTATAACAGTGTTACCATGTTATAGTTCAGTATAACAGTGTTGACATGTTATAGTTCAGTATAACAGTGTTACCATGTTATGGTTCAGTATAACAGTGTTGACATGTTATGGTTCAGTATAACAGTGTTGCCATGTTATAGTTCAGTATAACAGTGTTGCCATGTTATGGTTCAGTATAACAGTGTTACCATGTTATGGTTCAGTATAACAGTGTTGACATGTTATGGTTCAGTATAACAGTGTTGACATGTTATGGTTCAGTATAACAGTGTTGACATGTTATAGTTCAGTATAACAGTGTTGCCATGTTATGGTTCAGTATAACAGTGTTACCATGTTATGGTTCAGTATAACAGTGTTGCCATGTTATAGTTCAGTATAACAGTGTTACCATGTTATGGTTCAGTATAACAGTGTTGCCATGGAGAAAGAAAGAAAGAAGGACCCTTGACAAGCCGTCGGCTTTCTGGCCCCATCAAGACCACTTGAGATAGAAGCCCTCGGATAAATTTAAGTAAATTTACTTCCCTTTAAAGTATACTAACAGACTAGTCTCAATATTTTTTTACATTTAGCGGAATCATTTTATAATAATTTTATAAACCAAATAATCATTTATTATTTTCTTTTCTTAAAAAAGCTTTCTCAAATTAAGAAATTCGAGAAATTTCAAATTTTCTCAAATTAACACCATTGAACGAGAATTTCTTCAGGTATCTTACAATAATGTTGCAATAATTAAATGTGTATTGTCTAACAAGAAGCTGATCCTTTGGAGGAGGTTGGTCGTAAGGTTAGTGCCGGTAATGCACCCTTTGTGTTACTAGAGGCGGTACCCAGCAGCACCCGGGTGGACCCCGTGCCTAGACCAGTAGCACTCCCTCACAGGTCTCCCACCACAACCCCCAAACACTCCAAAAATCACCAATCACCGTCCAAAGTTGTGCGAGATTAACCTCAAGTCTATGGCTTCCATCCTTGGATAGACAAATACTTTCTCTTTCATATTTAGCTAGGGGAACCCCTGGTCTCTGTTCAGCCCATCCTTCTAAAGTGAAAGTTCTTATGAACAAATCCACAAGGGCCGTGATGAGGATTCGAACTTTCGACTGGGATGATCCCAGACGCCGCCTTAGTCGACAAGGCCACGACACGGTCAAAAGAATTGCAACCGGGAATTCCATTGAATTCACACGGATCCTGCAGCCTCTCCGAGACGCAAATCAGGGTTTTACACAATTCCCCATGCAGTGATTGATGGATATATATTATTAATAGGAACGTTATCACCACAGACAAAAATCAGAAGACAAAGTTTACAATTTACTACAAAAACAAGAAGACGGCAAACCAACTTATGAACAAGTCTCCAGGCACCAAACAGAACGCCTTAAAAGAGACCAACGTCGTCTATGCCACCACTTGAGGCCCACTTGGGAACTGCCAGCCCCAAAGATCTCAGTATATAGGCAAGACAGCAACGTCTCTCTAGGTGATTAACAATGCACAAACAACAGGGCTCCATTAAGGAGCATATAATCTCCTCACACAACCAGACCATCACCAGAGAAATCTTTCAAGCAACACAGAAATTATCGACAGGTACAACAACAACAACAGGAGACTCGACATCAGCGAGGCACTGCACATCAAAAACTCAAACCCAGCAATTAACAGCCAGTTAACACATAACAACGTTCTACCTACTTCAAGACCCCGAACCAACATAGTATAACAAGAAGATAGAACATGCAATAGACTATTATACCCATTGTGCCTTGATACAAATAGATACAAATATACATACAAATTCAAGATACATATAGTAAATTCACACACACACACACACACGCATACGCACAGCGTGGCGTCCACCTTTAGTCAAACACAAAACGAAGTTAGAAAAGGTTCAGAGGTATGCCACCAGGCTAGTCCCCAAGAAATGAGAGGAGAAAGAGAGTACACCGAGAGGAATGAGCTATGGGGTAAAAATTACTGGAACTGAACCTCATGACACTGGAAGGCAGACGAGTTAGGGGAGACATAATCACGATCTACCAAATTTTCAGAGGAATTGACACAGTAGATAAAAATAAACTGTTTAGTATGGATTGTACATGAACAAGGGGACACAGGTAGAAACTGAGTACCCAAATGCGTCACAGGGATGTTAGAAAGAACTTTTTCATTGTCAGAGTAGTTAACAAATGGAATGCCTTAGGCAGTGATGTGGTGGAGGCTGATTCCATACACAGTTTCAAATTTTGATATGATAGAGCCCAATAGACATGACAAGGTAGGAGAGAGCGATAGCGGCAGAAGCAAGGAAATAGCGCATGGCGAGAGGAGAAAACTAGGAAATCACAGCCCCTAACACAATATCACCAGACGTGAGAGGGGGAACCCACAATAAGCAGCCCAGTAACACCAGAGGGGAGGGATACTCTACCACCCTCCTCTTCATAGAAAACCCCCCTACCCTGAACCCTCCCTGCCGATCTTCCTGTCTCTCCCACACACACCATTCCAGTCTTTCCCCACCACACACACCGTTCCTGTCTCTCCCACACACACCGTTCCTGTCTTTCCCCACCACTCACCGTTCCTGTCCCTTCCCCCACACACCGTTCCTGTCTCCCCCACATACACCGTTCCTGTCTCCCCAACACACCGTTCCTGTCTTCCCCACATACACCGTTCCTGTCTCCCCCAACACCGTTCCTCTCTCTCCCCCCAACACCGTTCCTCTCTCTCCCCCCACACCGTTCCTGTCCCCCCTACACACCGTTCCAGTCTTCCCCACATACACCGTTCCTGTCTCCCCCACACACCGTTCCTGTCTCTCCCACACACACCGTTCCTGTCTTTCCCCACCACACACCGTTCCTGTCTCCCCCACACACCGTTCCTGTCTCTCATCCACACACCATTCCTGTCTCTCATCCACACACCGTTCCTGTCTCTCATCCACACACCGTTCCTGTCTCCACCACACACCGTTCCTGTCTCCCCACACACCGTTCCTGTCTCCCCCACACACCGTTCCTGTCTACCCACACACCGTTAATGTCTCCCCCACACACCGTTCCTGTCTCCCCCACTCACACCATTCCTGTCTCTCATCCACACACCGTTCCTGTCTCTCATCCACAGACCGTTCCTGTCTCCTCCAACACCGTTCCTCTCTCTCTCCTACACCGTTCCTGTTTCCCACCCCACTCCGTTCCTGTCTCCCCACACACCGTTCCTGTCTCCCCCACACACCGTTCATGTCTCCCCCAACACCGTTCCTCTCTCTCCCCCCAACACCGTTCCTCTCTCTCCCCCCATCACCGTTCCTCTCTCTCCCCCCACACCGTTCCTGTCTCCCACCCCACACTGTTTATGTCTCCCCACACAACGTTCCTGTCTCCCCCCATACACCGTTCCTGTCTCTCATCCACACACCTTTCCTGTCTCCCCCCCACACCGTTCCTGTCTACCCCCTCCCCCCATTGTTCCTATCTTTCCCCACCACACACCGTTTCTGTCTCCCCCACACACCGTTCCTGTCTCTCATCCACACACCGTTCCTGTCTCCACCACACACCGTTCCTGTCTCCCCCACACACCGTTCCTGTCTCCCTTGCACACCGTTCCTGTCTACCCATACACCGTTAGTGTCTCCCCCACACACCGTTCCTGTCTCTCATCCACACACCGTTCCTGTCTCCACCACACACCGTTCCTTGTAACACCGCTCTAAAATGTAACACCATTGTAATGGACACTAATCTAATAATGTACACACTACTACTTATCCTGAGTAACACTTCCTATCAGTTTGCACTTGATAACTGTTATTGAACACTGTAATATGAGCTGACATATGATGGTTACACTGGAACCAAAAGTACACTGCCTAGGAAATGCTACACAGGAGTACATAACGCTGCCATCATCTGCCTTCACCATTGAGACTATATCAAGCAACGAGGCAAGAAACATTGCTTGACTTGGAGAGTACTTTCTATGACTCTCATTAATTATGAGACGGTTGTCAGCCACTATATCCAAAAGGCTAAGAGGATTCAACAATTGACACAGACGGAAAATTTAACATGAGTTTATTCAGAACAAAATTATGTCAATCACCACTTATAATTCCTTCTCTAACAATGGCCAAAAGTTAAGAAGTTTGGACATGGAACAAAACCTTAGAGATCACACACATTACCTTAAGACCTCTGTCTCTCCCTGGCTGAGATGTTCTTCACAGACCCGCTCTCGATCCCGGTGTCCCGCACTCTGTCCCTAAGTCTCTACACGACCTCTATATACACCCCCAAAAAAAAGGGGGAAGGGGGAGATTTGCGGTTGCTACCAAGAGGTCGGCTACACGTGCACAAACACTCAAGAAATTTCATTAAACTTGTTTGACATTCACCATACACTGTTCAAGAAAGGAATTATTAATTACGTGTGTGACTGACCTTTGACCTGGCTAAAAGGGGGAGATCCATGGGTGTTTACACATAAGAATCTGGGGTCTAATTCCATTGCAATGTTTGACAAGAGTATCATGAAATATTACATACTTGAAACTATGCTGACTATGACTAGCCCAGGAATTTTGTTATCAACATACAAGATAATCCGGAGGTCATCTGGGCTGACCTCTTGGAGAAGGTTTCCCTGGGGTGTAAACTCTAAGGGGGGGGGGGGGTCATGCATGTTACATCTTGTCTCCCACACACTGTCTTGTCTACGGGGGCCTCGTAGCCTGGTGGATAGCGAGCAGGATTCGTAATTCTGTGGCACGGGTTCGATTCCCGCACGAGGCAGAAACAAATGGGCAAAGTTTCTTTCACCCTGAATGCCCCTGTTACCTAGCAGTAAATAGGTACCTGGGAGTTAGTCAGTTGTCACGGGCTGCTTCCTGGTGTGTGTGTGTGTGTGTGTGTGTGTGTGTGGTGTGGAAAAAAAAAAAAAAAGTAGTTAGTAAACAGTTGATTGACAGTTGAGAGGCGGGCCGAAAGAGCAAAGCTCAACCCCCGTAAAAACACAACTAGTAAACACACATCGTTCCTGTCTCCCCCACATACACCGTTCCTGTCTCCCCGCCCCCACTATTCCTGTCTCTCCCACACATACCGTTCCTGTCTTCCCCCACCACACACCGTTCCTGTCTCCCCAACATACACCGTTCCTGTCTCCCCCACACACCGTTCCTGACTCTCCACCCACACCGTTCCAGTCTCTCCCACATACACCGTTCTTCTCTCCCCCACACACCGTTCCTGTCTCCCCCCACACACCGTTCCTGTCTCTCCCACACACACCGTTCCTGTCTCCCCCCACACACCGTTCCTGTCTCCCACCGCACACCGTTCCTGTCTTTCCCCACCACACACCGTTCCTGTCTCCCCCACACACCGTTAATGTCTCTCATCTACACACCGCTCCTGTCTCTCATCCACACACCATTTCTGTCTCTCATCCACACACTGTTCCTGTCTCTACCCAACACCGTTCCTCTCTCTCTCCCACACCGTTCCTGTCTCCCACCCCACACCGTTCCTGTCTCCCCACACACCGTTCCTGTCTCCCCCACACACCGTTCCTGTCTCCTCAGACACTGTTCCTCTCCCTCCCCCCTATACTGTTCCTCTCTCTCCCCCACACCGTTCCTGTCTCCCCCCCACACCGTTCCTGTCTCTCCCCCCACACACCGTTCCTGTCTCTCCCACACACACCGTTCCTCGTTCCACCACACACCGTTCCTGTTTCCCCACACACACCGTTCCTGTCTCTCCCACACACACCGTTCCTCTCTCTCCAACACACCGTTCCTCTCTCCCCCATACACCGTTCCTGTCTACCCCCAGACACCGTTCCTATCTCTCCCACACTCACCGTTTCTCTCTCCCTCAAACACCGGTCCTGTCTCCACCACACACCATTCCTGTCTCCTCCCACACACACCGTTCCTGTCTCCTCCACACACCGGTCCTGTCTCCCCCTCACACCGTTCCTGTCTCTCTCCCCTACACACCGTACCTGTCTCCCCCCACACACACCGTTCCTGTCCCCCCCACACACCGTTCCTGTCTCCTCCCACACACCGATCCTGTCTCCCCACAAATCGTTCCAGTCTCTCCCCCGCACACCGTTCCTGTCTCTCCCCCACACACTGTTCCAGTCTCTTCCTCACACACCGTTCCTGTCTCTCATCCATACACCGTTCCTGTCTCCCCCCACACTGTTCCTGTCTCCCCCCCCCACACACCGTCCCTGTCTCTCCCACATACACCGTTCCTGTCTCTCCCACCACACACCGTTTCATTCCCCCCACACACCGTTCCAGTCCCCCCCACACACCGTTCCTGTCTCCCCCCCACCACACACCGTTCCTCTCTCACCCACACACCGTTTCTGCCTCCCCCACACACCGTTCCTGTCTCTCATTCACACTCCGTTCTTGTCTCTCATTCACACACCGGTCTTGTCTCTCACCCACACACCGTTCCTGTCGCTCATCCACATACTGTTCCTGTCTCTCATCCACACATCGTTCCTGTCTCCCCCACACACCGTTCGAGTCTCTCCCCCACTCACCGTTCCTGTCTCTCCCACACACCGTTCCTATCTCCCCTACACACACCGTTCCTGTCTCATATTCACACACCGTTCCTGTCTCCCCCCACACCGTTCCTGTCTCCCCCCACCACACACAGTTCCTGTCTCTCTTACACACATACCGTTCTTGTCTCCCCCCCCCCACACCGTTCCTCTCTCACCCCCCAAACCGTTCCTGTCTCCCACCCCACACCGTTCCTGTCTTGCCACACACCATTCCTGTCTTCCTGTCTCCCCCACTCACCGTTCCTGTCTCCCACACACACACCGTTCCTGTCTCTCCCACCACACCCCGTTCCTGCCCCCCCCCCCCCACATTGTTACGGCCACAATGGGTCGCAACAGGGTTCTTTTCAGGTGGTTCTAAAGTACTGGTATCCGGCACCAAGTAAGTAGTGGTTTTCAAGGAGTGAGCTCGGTAATGCAAGTAAAACAAAAGAGGGGTTGTATTGAATACTACACTTCATAAAATATCGATATGTTTTACATATGATAACTTTTTCCATCACCTCATAAATAATCCTTACAAAAGTATTTGTACACCTAATATGTACAAAATGTCTCATGGAACACTAATCGCTCTTCGATGATGGCGATCCAGTCTTGTAAGCTATCGTGTTTCCTCATCCGTAGTACGATCCTTAGCAGGTACCGGGAAGCAACAATGAGTCTACCCCTGGCCACGGGCCAGCCAAACCAGTCTTACTAAGAGCTTCCACGTGAAGGCCCACAATCACAGTCCAGCCCAGTGTTGGCAGATTCCTTCAGATTCGCGCTGCTGGGCCACTTCACGTGCAAATACTAGGGTAGCGAGCCCTAGGCAGGAGCTTCGTGCAACTCGCTGGTTACTCTCCTCTTCAGCACCTTAGTCAGTCGTCTCTTCTATTAACCAGCCCCGGGTACGACGAATCCCGTCTCTGCCACTCCACAGGAAGACAGTAGAACACTTCACAGTTCTCTTCCGGCGGCGGCTCACTGCTTCCGTAAAGCAGACTGGTGTAGTGACCTTGGCTGCCCTGGGTAGACTGTCCTCGTATCACAGCAGCCCTACGTCGGCTCTGTAAATACAGATACTTCATTAGTACACTGGGACACTAGGAAATAGCACTTACGGACCCTGCATAAACGTAAACCTTATCGCTCAATAGATGGCTCTGATTTTCTAGGCGCCACCTCACCAGAGGTCAGCCCCAGCTGCCTCTCGAGCTATTAGGACAAGAATCTAGCATTTCTGGCTGGTATAGTCCTGTGACTACTAAATGGCGTCGTCCAAGTTGTGGAGGTTTCGGGAGCGGACTCACAGATGGAGTTGATGTCGCTGCTCCACGCTCCGACGGTAGAGTCGGGTTCGTTCGTTCCTGTCTCCCATCCACACAGCGTTCCTCTCTCTCCCCTACACCGTTCCTGTCTCCCACCCCACACCGTTCCTGTCTTCCCACACACCGTTCCTGTCTCCCCCCCCACACACATTGTTCCTGTCTCTCATCTACACACCGTTCCTGTCTCTCCCCCCATACACCGTTCCTGTCTCTCCCACACACACCGTTCCTATCTTCCTCCACCACACACGGTTCCTGTCTCCTCCCCACCACACACCGTTCCTGTCTCTCCCACACACACCATTCCTGTCTCCCACACACACACCGTTCCTGTCTCCCCCACACCGTTCCCTTCTCCACCCCCCACACACCGTCCCTGTCTCCACCACACACCGTTCCTGTCTCCCCTCCACCACACACCGTTCCTGTCTCTCCCACACACACCGTTCCTGTCACCCCTCCACACCGTTCCTGTCTCCCACACACACCGCTTCTGTCTCCCCCCACACCGTTCCTGTCTCCCCCAAACACCGTTCCTTTCTCCCACCACACACCGTTCCTGTCTCCCCCACACACCATTCCTGTCTCCCCCCCACACCGTTCCTGTCTCCCCCACACACCGTTCCTGTCTCCCCCACACACCATTCCTGTCTCCCCCCCCCCACACCGTTCCTGTCTCCCCCACACACCGTTCCTGTCTCCCCCACACACCGTTCCTGTCTCCCCCCACCTCTCCCGTGTTCATCTAGATATGTCTCTAGCCTTATTTCTTACTGGAGGGAACTTTGATTCAAATGTAAATGATCTGGGGCTCAGATCATTGGTTCTCCCTTCTCCCTTTCTCCTTTCTTCTTGGCCGTCATTCGTCTCCCCCCTTCACCCCCCTCCCTGTCGCCCATTTGTCTAGGACCAAGAGGTTGACCTGAGGGGTGGTCTTGCCTCGTGATACCTTTGGCTTCCCCAACTCAACTTCCCCCACTCAGATTTCCCCTCTCCATCCCCCTCTCAAGTCCCTCTCTTTCCCCTCTCACCGGTCCCTTCCCTATACCAGGCGAGTCAATTGTCCCTACCCTTTATCTTAGAGAAGACAGGCTTGAACATAATTTATCAGTTGGTAAACATTGCTCGCAGGTGCACTGGGCTCCACAGAGGCGCCTTGTTTCCTTTCTAATAGCTGGGGAGAGCTGACTAAATCTTCAGGAATTCATGTAGTCTTCCACTGCAGATCAGGGAAGGTGATTGGCGGGAGATAAGGGCCAAGTCCTTATTGGCCCTAGAGAGCCAGACCTCAGGCCTAAGTGTTAAATGGTTGACCTTTGCCAAAATAATGGGTGGAGCCCTGGCTGTATTAGATGGTGGGAGGAGTAATCCTTCCAGGCAATAAGCTGGTAAAATAAAATTTGATTAGTGTGTCTCGGGAGTGTGTGGAATAAAAGGGGCTGCAAGCCCGCATCCTAGGGGCTGAGGGCAGCCATCAACATCGTGGCCTCAGTGCGATTTTAAGGTATTGTGCACTTGAATCTCATGTCCTCAGTAGATATCCATTGTGCCTCTAGGTTAATAGAATAGAATAGGGTATATGTTCAAATTGTCTTAATTTACATGTTTCATAAAATAAATTGTATAACTTGTCCAGTGGTATTCACTTAACTCCCCTGTGATATATTTCTCTACTCTGTCATTTTTATGTGTTGAATTGGAAACCCCCATGTTCTCCTACAGTTAATAGATACTAAAGTTGTCCTTGGATTTAAATAAGTAACGTAAATTAAACAAACTAATTTCCCAAAATTTATTACTGAAATTCATATTACCCGGGAGTCCCATGATTACTGATTCCTTGCCTTCCTGGGGGATCGGTGATAGACACATTCAGATATGGTTGGTCGGGAAGGTGGTGGCAGTGTTTAATGATTTTTATTATTTTTTTTATAAATTTATACCCCCTTGTCCTTGATGTATCTTCCTCATTTAATATTCCTCTGATATATGTGGCAGTCCAGTGTCATACTGGACTGTAACAGTGTTAAGCTGGGGTATTGAGTGAAGAGAGAAAGAGAATTACAACAGGGATAGCGAACGATTACGATCACGAGAGACGATCATAGAGGTCAGTGGGTTATTACAATGGATATGGGTTATTACACAAAAAGAGGACTAAACAAAAGCCAAGCTTGTTCTTCTACACATAGAAATTTATTAAAAAAAAATTTCAATTTCCATCAATTGATATTTAACACTTTGACATTCTATTATTTAATACAATATTAACCAAATTAAAAGGGGGGGGGGATCACCCACTCCATACACGCCCACACCATACATGGCTAAATGGTTCAGACTCCACCAGCTTGTCAACACTACTACACCCAATTAAGACAATGCATTACTGGCACTCTTACCTCACTAACAAGTTCACCCAGGGATGGATGATGGCTAATCACCCACCCGGATGGAGGAGCTGGTTGGATGTACTCTCCCTTGCAAAGGTTCCACTCTAACTGCTCAACACACCTCGCTGTCCAAGCCAGGGGTGCGTACTCTCCCAAGCCACTACAACGGGCTCTTTGTTAAGTACTCCCATGTCAGCGGATTGAAGATAGTCAACACCTCACCTCATACCATCTCGCACCACCCCAACACGCACATACGCATACATACACACTCCCACCCACAATTACAACTCACAATTATACATGAAAGAGTGCAAAATACTTGCACTGTTACACCCACACACCGTTCCTGTCTCCCCCAGACACCGTTCCTGTCTCCCCCATACACCGTTCCTGTCTCCCCTACACACCGTTCCTGTCTCCTCCACACACATTTCCTGTCTCCCCCACACACCGTTCCTGTCTCCCCCACACACCGTTCCTGTCTCTCCCCACCACACACCGTTCCTGTCTCCCCCACACACCGTTCCTGTCTCCCCCAGACACCGTTCTTGTCTCCGCCCATACACCGTTCCTGTCTCTTCCCCATCACACCATTCCTGTCTCTCCCACACACCGTTTCTGTCTCCCCCCACACACCGTTCCTGTCTCCCCCAGACACCGTTCTTGTCTCCGCCCATACACCGTTCCTGTCTCTTCCCCATCACACCGTTCCTGTCTCCCCCACATACACCGTTCCTGTCTCCCCCACACACCGTTCCTGTCTCTCCCACACACACCGTTACTGTCTTTCCCCACCACACACCGTTCCTGTCTCCCACACACACACCGTTCCTGTCGTTCCCCACCAAACACCGTTCCTGTCTCCCACACACACACCGTTCCTGTCTTTCCCCACCACACACCGTTCCTGTCTCCCACACACACACCGTTCCTGTCTCTCCCACCCAAACAGTTCCTGTCTCCCCACACACCGTTCCTGTCTCCCTCCTCACACACCGTTCCTGTCTCCCCCCCCACACATACCGTTCCTGTCTCCCCCACACACCGTTCCTGTCTCCCCCACATACACCGTTCCTGTCTCCCCCACACACCGTTCTTGTCTCTTCCACACACACCGTTCCTGTCTTTCCCCACCACACACCGTTCCTGTCTCTCCCACACAAACCGTTCCTCTCTCCCCCACACACCGTTCCTGTCTCCCCCCACACACCGTTCCTGTCTCCTCCACACACGGTTCCTGTCTCCCCCACATACACCGTTCCTGTCTCCTCCACACACGGTTCCTGTCTCTCTCACACACACTGTTCCTGTCTTTCCCCGCCCCACGGCGTTCCTGTCTCCCCCAACACCGTTCCTCTCTCTCTCTCCCCAGCATCGTTCCTCTCTCTCCCCCACACACTGTTCCTGTCTCCCCACACACCGTTCCTGTCTCCCCCACACACCGTTCCTGTCTCTCATCCACACACCGTTCCTGTCTCCCCCCCACACACACACCGTTCCTGTCTCCCCCCCCCACACACACACACCGTTCCTTTCTCTCCCACACACCGTTCCTGTCTCCCCCCACCACACCGTTCCTATCTTCCCCCACACACCGTTCCTGTCTCCCCCCACCACACCGTTCCTGTCTCCCCCACACACCGTTCCTGTCTCCCCCCCACACACCGTTCCTGTCTCTCCCCACACACCGTTCCTGTCTCCATTCACACACCGTTCCTGTCTCTCACCCACACACCGTTCCTGTCTCTCATCCACACACTGTTCCTGTCTCCACCACACACCGTTCCTGTCTCCCCCACACACCGTTCCTGTCTCCCCCACACCCCGTTCCTCCCCACACACCGATAGTGTCTCCTCCCCACACACCGTTCCTGTCTCCTCCCCACACACCGTTCCTGTCTCTCCCACACACCGTTCCTGTCTCTCCCTACACACACCGTTCCTGTCTCCCCACACACCGTTCCTGTCTCCCCCCACACCGTTCCTGTCTCCCCCCACACACCGATAGTGTTCCTGTGTCTCTTACACACACACCGTTCCTGTCTCCCCCCACACACCGTTCCTGTCTCTCCACACACACACACCGTTCCTCTCTCCCCCACCCTCTGTCTCCCCCAACCGTTCCTGTCTCCCACCCCACCCGTTCCTGTCTCCCCACACACACATTCCGTCTCCTGTCTCCCCCACTCACCGTTCCTGTCTCCCACACACACACCGTTCCTGTCTCTCCCCCACACACCGTTCCTGTCCACGTGAAGGCCCACAATCACAGTCCAGCCCAGTGTTGGCAGATTCCTTCAGATTCGCGCTGCTGGGCCACTTCACGTGCAAATACTAGGGTAGCGAGCCCTAGGCAGGAGCTTCGTGCAACTCGCTGGTTACTCTCCTCTTCAGCACCTTAGTCAGTCGTCTCTTCTATTAACCAGCCCCGGGTACGACGAATCCCGTCTCTGCCACTCCACAGGAAGACAGTAGAACACTTCACAGTTCTCTTCCGGCGGCGGCTCACTGCTTCCGTAAAGCAGACTGGTGTAGTGACCTTGGCTGCCCTGGGTAGACTGTCCTCGTATTACAGCAGCCCTACGTCGGCTCTGTAAATACAGATACTTCATTAGTACACTGGGACACTAGGAAATAGCACTTACGGACCCTGCATAAACGTAAACCTTATCGCTCAATAGATGGCTCTGATTTTCTAGGCGCCACCTCACCAGAGGTCAGCCCCAGCTGCCTCTCGAGCTATTAGGACAAGAATCTAGCATTTCTGGCTGGTATAGTCCTGTGACTACTAAATGGCGTCGTCCAAGTTGTGGAGGTTTCGGGAGCGGACTCACAGATGGAGTTGATGTCGCTGCTCCACGCTCCGACGGTAGAGTCGGGTTCGTTCGTTCCTGTCTCCCATCCACACAGCGTTCCTCTCTCTCCCCTACACCGTTCCTGTCTCCCACCCCACACCGTTCCTGTCTTCCCACACACCGTTCCTGTCTTCCCCCCCCACACACATTGTTCCTGTCTCTCATCTACACACCGTTCCTGTCTCTCCCCCCATACACCGTTCCTGTCTCTCCCACACACACCGTTCCTATCTTCCTCCACCACACACGGTTCCTGTCTCCTCCCCACCACACACCGTTCCTGTCTCTCCCACACACACCATTCCTGTCTCCCACACACACCGTTCCTGTCTCCCCCACACCGTTCCCTTCTCCACCCCCCCACACCGTCCCTGTCTCCACCACACACCGTTCCTGTCTCCCCTCCACCACACACCGTTCCTGTCTCTCCCACACACACCGTTCCTGTCACCCCTCCACACCGTTTCTGTCTCCCACACACACCGCTTCTGTCTCCCCCCACACCGTGGGAGACAGGAACGGTGGGTGTGGGGGAGAGTCACGAACGGTGTGTTGAGGGAGAGACAGGAACGGTGTGTGGGGAGGAGACAAGAACGGTGTGTGGGGAGGAGACACTATCGGTGTGTGGGGAGGAGACACTATCGGTGTGTGGGCAGACAGGAACGGGGTGTGGGGGAGACAGGAACGGTGTGTGTGGGAGACAGGAACGGTATGTGGTGGAGACAGGAACGATGTGTGGATGAGAGGCAGGAACGGTGTGTATGGGGGACAGGAACAGTGTGTGGGGGAGACAGGAATAATGTGTGAGGGGAGAGACAGGAACGGTGTGTAGGGGAGACAAAAATGGTGTGTAGGGGACACGAACGGTGTGTGGGGGAGAGACAGGAAAGGTGTGTGGTGGGGGAAGATAGGAACGGTGTGGTGGGGGGAGACAGGAACGGTGTGTGGGAGAGAAAGGAACGGTGTGTGTGTGTGGGGGGGGAGACAGGAACGGTGTGTGGGAGAGAAAGGAACGGTGTGTGTGTGTGGGGGGGGGGACAGGAACGGTGTGTGTGGGGGGGGAGACAGGAACGGTGTGTGGATGAGAGACAGGAACGGTGTGTGGGGGAGACAGGAACGGTGTGTGGGGAGACAGGAACAGTGTGGGGGAGAGAGAGGAACGATGCTGGGGAGAGAGAGAGGAACGGTGTTGGGGGAGACAGGAACGCCGTGGGGTGGGGAAAGACAGGAACAGTGTGTGTGAGAGAGACAGGAACCGTGTGTGGAAGAGACAGGAACGGTGTATGTGGGGGAGACAGGAACCGTGTGTGGAGGAGACAGGAACGGTGTGTGGGGGGAGACAGGAACGGTGTGTGGGGGAGAGAGGAACGGTTTGAGTGGGAGAAACAGGAACG
>NW_025567197.1:0-37690 GCF_020424385.1 Procambarus clarkii | reverse complement strand
ACGTGTAGATGTGCATGTTTCAATTATTTGCTGTTTAATTTCTTTGACAACATCAGCAAACTCACAATGTGGTGTTAAACACTGTAGACGTGTGTGGGTTGATCCACAGTTTCATTATGGAGTTCTTTGGCTTTCTTAAAAGGGATAATTTCCATAGCAGTGTTCTGTCTAGGTTTGAAATGCTCAGTTAATTTGGCTTTGGCAAATCTGGTTTTAGCACTAAAATTTGACTCGGCACTGGCTGGAAAAGTGACCCCATCTTTTTAACACGTCTGTACTTAAAACAGCCGTACACATAAAATTACACTGCTGACAATGACAATTCAGTTGAGTAGACTTTCAAAAATGTCTAAAAAATTTGGAGAGTGAAACCTAAATTGCATAGGACATGAAGTATGATCTTACTAGTCCTCTCAATTTTAAGACCGTTATAATGAATTAATGAATGTTTTTTTTTAATTTTATAAAAGAAGTATTCCCTTTATTTGTGTGTGTGTGTACTTACCTAATTGTACTTACCTAATTGTACTTACCTAATTGTGCTTGCGGGGGTTGAGCTTTGGCTCTTTGGTCCCGCCTCTCAACTGTCAATCAACTGGTGTACAGATCCCTGAGCCTACTGGGCTCTATCATATCTACATTTGAAACTGTGTATGGAGTCAGCCTCCACCACATCACTGCCTAAAGCATTCCATTTAGTAACTACTCTGACACTGAAAAAAATCTTTCTAAAGTCTCTGTGGCTCATCTGGGTACTGTGTGCCCTGTGTCCTCTTGTTTGTGTCCCACCCGTGCTGAAGAGTTTGTCTTTGTCCACCCTGTCGATTCCCCTGAGAATTTTGTAGGTGGTTATCGTGTCTCCCCTTACTTTTCTGTTTTCCAGGGATGTGAGGTTCAGCTCCTTTAGCCTTTCCTCGTAGCTCATTCCTCTCAGTTCCGGGACGAGCCTGGTGGCATCCGCTGAATCTTCTCTAACTTTGTCTTGTGTTTAACTAGGTATGGACTCCAGGCTGGAGCTGCATACTCCAGGATTGGTCTTACATAAGTGGTATACAGGGTTCTGAAAGATTCCTTACACAAGTTTCGGAAGGCAGTTCTTATGATGGCCAGTCTAGCATATGCCGCTGATGATATTCTTTTGATGTGGGCCTCTGGGGACACACAGGTGTGTGTGTGTGTGTGTGTTTGTGTGTGTGTGTGTGTGTGTGTGTGTGTGTGTGTGTGTGTGTGTGTGTGTGTGTGTGTGTGTGTGTGTGTGTGTGTGTGTGTGTGTGTGTGTGTGTGTACTCACCTAATTGTGCTTGCGGGGGTTGAGCTCTGGCTCTTTGGTCCCGCCTCTCAACCGTCAATCAACAGGTGTACAGGTTCCTGAGCCTACTGGGCTCTATCATATCTACACTTCAAACTGTGTATGGAGTCAGCCTCCACCACATTACTTCCTAATGCATTCCATTTACTAACTACTCTGACACTGAAAAAGTTCTTTCTAACGTCTCTGTGGCTCATTTGGGTACTCAGCTTCCACCTGTGTCCCCTTGTTCGCGTCCCACCAGTGTTGAATAGTTCATCCTTGTTTACCCGGTCGATTCCCCTGAGGATTTTGTAGGTTGTGATCATGTCCCCCCTTACTCTTCTGTCTTCCAGTGTCGTAAGGTGCATTTCCCGCAGCCTTTCCTCATAACTCATGCCTCTTAGTTCTGGGACTAGTCTAGTAGCATACCTTTGGACTTTTTCCAGCTTCGTCTTGTGCTTGACAAGGTACGGGCTCCATGCTGGGGCCGCATACTCCAGGATTGGTCTTACATATGTGGTGTACAAGATTCTGAATGATTCCTTACACAGGTTCCTGAACGCCGTTCTGATGTTAGCCAGCCTCGCATATGCCGCAGACGTTATTCTCTTTATGTGGGCTTCAGGAGACAGGTTTGGTGTGATATCAACTCCTAGATCTTTCTCTCTGTCTGTTTCATTAAGTACTTCATCTCCTATTCTGTATCCTGTGCCTGGCCTCCTGTTTCCACTGCCTAGTTTCATTACTTTGCATTTACTCGGGTTGAACTTCAACAGCCATTTGTTGGACCATTCACTCAGTCTATCCAGATCATCTTGTAGCCTCCTACTATCATCCTCTGTTTCAATCCTCCTCATAATTTTTGCATCGTCGGCAAACATTGAGAGGAACGAATCTATACCCTCTGGGAGATCATTTACATATACCAGAAACAGTATAGGTCCAAGGACTGACCCCTGCGGGACTCCACTTGTGACGTCTCGCCAATCTGAGACCTCACCCCTCACACAGACTCATTGTCTCCTGTTGCTTAGGTACTCCTCTATCCACCGGAGTACCTTCCCTCTCACTCCAGCCTGCATCTCCAACTTTCGCACTAGCCTCTTGTGTGGCACTGTATCAAAGGCTTTCTGACAATCCAAAAATATGCAGTCTGCCCACCCTTCTCTTTCTTGCCTTATTTTTGTTGCCTGGTCGTAGAATTCAAGTAACCCTGTGAGGCAGGACCTGCCATCCCTGAACCCATGTTGATGCTGTGTTACAAAGTTCCTTCGCTCCAGATGCTCCACTAGTTTTTTTCGCACAATCTTCTCCATCAGCTTGCATGGTATGCAGGTTAGGGACACTGGCCTGTAGTTCAGTGCCTCCTGTCTATCCCCTTTCTTGTATATCGGAACTACGTTAGCTGCTTTCCAAATATCTGGCAGTTCCCTTGTTGCCAGTGATTTGTTATACACTATGGAGAGTGGTAGGCTCAGTTCTCTTGCTCCTTCCTTTAGAACCCAAGGGGAGATTCCATCTGGGCCTATAGCCTTCGTCACGTCCAACTCTAGTAAACACTTCCTTACTTCCCCACTGGTAATCTCAAACTCTTCCAGTGGTTCCTGGTTAGCTATTCCCTCACTTACCTCTGGAATTTCTCCTTGCTCTAAGGTGAAGACCTCCTGGAATTTCTTATTCAATTCCTCACACACTTCCTTGTCATTTGTAGTGAATCCTTCCGCCCCTATCCTTAATCTCATAACCTGTTCCTTTACTGTTGTTTTTCTCCTAATGTGGCTATGCAACAATTTAGGCTGAGTCTTTGCCTTGCTTGCGATGTCATTTTCGTATTGTCTTTCTGCCTCTCTTCTCATCCTGACATATTCATTCCTGGCATTCTGGTATCTTTCTCTGCTCTCCAGTGTTCTGTTATTCCTATAGTTTCTCCATGCCCTTTTACTTTGCTGCTTAGCTAGCCTACATCTTTGATTAAACCATGGGTTTCTCATCTTCATTTCTCTGTTTTCCTTTTGGACTGGGACAAACTTGTTTGCTGCGTCCTTGCACTTCTGCGTGATGTAATCCATCATATCTTGGGCCGTCTTTCCCCTGAGCTCTGTTTCCCATGCTATATCTGTTAGGAATTTTCTTATCCCCTCATAGTTTCCCTTTCGGTATGCTAACCTTTTGGTTTCGGTATCCCTCCTCGATTTCAATAACCCTTCTTCAATCAAGTACTCAAACACCAGTACACTGTGGTCGCTCATCCCTACAGGGTCCTCAAAACCGATTTCTCTTATGTCGGAGTCGTTCAGAGTGAAGACTAGGTCGAGTCTCGCTGGTTCGTCATTGCCTCTCATCCTTGTGGGTTCTCCGACATGCTGGGTTAAAAAGTTGCTTGTCACCACCTCCAATAGTTTGGCTCTCCACGTATCCTCGCCTCCATGCGGTTCCTTGTTCTCCCAGTCAATCTTTCCGTGATTGAAGTCGCCCATGATGAGCAGGAGGGATCTATTTCTACAAGCAGCAGAGGCTGCCCTCTCAACTATAGTGTTAACTGCCTTGTTGTTGTTTTCATACTCTTGACTGGGTCTCCTGTCATTTGGTGGAGGGTTGTATATTACTGCTACTACTATTCTTGGTCCTCCCATTGTTATGGTGCCTGCTATGTAGTCTCTGAACTCCTCACAGCCCGGGATGGCCATCTCCTTAAAACTCCTTTCCCTTCTCATGAGTAGGGCCACTCCGCCTCCTCCCCTACCTTCCCTCTCTTTCCTTATTACTGTATACTCCTGGGGAAACACGGCATTCGTTATGATTCCAGAGAGTTTTGTTTCAGTGAGTCCGATTACATCTGGGTTAACTTCTTGTGATCTTTCCCTTAGTTAACTTGTCTTGCTTGTGATCCCATCTATGTTCGAGTACATCACCCTGAAACTGACTCTCTTCTGCTTCTTTTCTGGGGGGGACCTTTGGGATCTGGGGTGAGTATGCAAATTTTTTTTTTGTGTGTGTGTGTGTGTGTGTGTACTCACCTAATTGTGCATGCGGGGGTTGAGGTTTGGCTCTTTGGTCTCGCCTCTCAACTGTCAATCAACTGGTGTACAGATTCCTGAGCCTACTGGGCTCTATCATATCTACATTTGAAACTGTGTATGGAGTCAGCCTCCACCACATCACTTCCTAGTGCATTCCATTTATTAACTACTCTGACACTGAGAAAATTATTTCTAACGTCTCTGTGGCTCATCTGGGTACTAAGTTTCCACCTGTGTCCCCTTGTTCGTGTCCCACCCGTGCTGAAGAGTTTGTCTTTGTCCACCCTGTCAATTCCCCTGAGAATTTTGTAGGTGGTTATCATGTCTCCCCTTACTCTTCTGTTTTCCAGGGATGTGAGGTTCAGCTCCTTTAGCCTTTCCTCGTAGCTCAATCCTCTCAGTTCCGGGACGAGCCTGGTGGCATACCGCTGAATCTTCTCTAACTTTGTCTTGTGTTTAACTAGGTATGGACTCCAGGCTGGAGCTGCATACTCCAGGATTGGTCTTACATAAGTGGTATACAGGGTTCTGAAAGATTCCTTACACAAGTTTCTGAAGGCAGTTCTTATGTTGGCCAGTCTAGCATATGCCGCTGATGATATTCTTTTGATGTTGGCCTCTGGGGACAGGTTCGGTGTGATATCAACCCCCAGATCCTTCTCTCTATTTGACTCTTGCAGGATTTCCCCTCCCAGATGATACCTTGTCTTCAGCCTCCTGCTCCCTTCGCCTAGTTTCATCACCTTACACTTTCCCGAGTTGAACTTTAGCAGCCATTTTCTAGACCATGTTTGTGTGTGTGTGTGTGTGTGTGTGTGTGTGTGTACTCACCTAATTGTGCTTGCGGGGGTTGAGCTCTGGCTCTTTGGTCCCGCCTCTCAACCGTCAATCAACTGGTGTACAGATTCCTGAGCCTATTGGGCTCTATCATATCTACATTTGAAACTGTGAATGGAGTCAGCCTCCACCACATCACTTCCTAATGCATTCCATTTGCTAACTACTCTGACACTGAAAAAGTTCTTTTTAACGTCTCTGTGGCTCATTTGGGTACTCAGCTTCCACCTGTGTCCCCTTGTTCGCGTCCCACCAGTGTTGAAAAGTTCGTCCTTGTTTACCCGGTCGATTCCCCTGAGGATTTTGTAGGTTGTGATCATGTCCCCCCTTACTCTTCTGTCTTCCAGTGTCGTGAGGTGCATTTCCCGCAGCCTTTCCTCATAACTCATGCCTCTTAGTTCTGGGACTAGTCTAGTAGCATACCTTTGGACTTTTTCCAGCTTCGTCTTGTGCTTGACAAGGTACGGGCTCCATGCTGGGGCCGCATACTCCAGGATTGGTCTTACATATGTGGTGTACAAGATTCTGAATGATTCCTTACACAGGTTCCTGAACGCCGTTCTGATGTTAGCCAGCCTCGCATATGCCGCAGACGTTATTCTCTTTATGTGGGCTTCAGGAGACAGGTTTGGTGTGATATCAACTCCTAGATCTTTCTCTCTGTCTGTTTCATTAAGTACTTCATCTCCTATTCTGTATCCTGTGCCTGGCCTCCTGTTTCCACTGCCTAGTTTCATTACTTTGCATTTACTCGGGTTGAACTTCAACAGCCATTTGTTGGACCATTCACTCAGTCTATCCAGGTCATCTTGTAGCCTCCTACTATCATCCTCTGTTTCAATCCTCCTCATAATTTTTGCATCGTCGGCAAACATTGAGAGGAACGAATCTATACCCTCTGGGAGATCATTTACATATACCAGAAACAGTATAGGTCCGAGGACTGACCCCTGCGGGACTCCACTTGTGACGTCTCGCCAATCTGAGACTTCACCCCTCACACAGACTCGTTGTCTCCTGTTGCTTAGGTATTCCTCTATCCACCGGAGTACCTTCCCTCTCACTCCAGCCTGCATCTCCAACTTTCGCACTAGCCTCTTGTGTGGCACTGTATCAAAGGCTTTCTGACAATCCAAAAATATGCAGTCTGCCCACCCTTCTCTTTCTTGCCTTATTTTTGTTGCCTGGTCGTAGAATTCAAGTAACCCTGTGAGGCAGGACCTGCCATCCCTGAACCCATGTTGATGCTGTGTTACAAAGTTCCTTCGCTCCAGATGCTCCACTAGTTTTTTTCGCACAATCTTCTCCATCAGCTTGCATGGTATGCAGGTTAGGGACACTGGCCTGTAGTTCAGTGCCTCCTGTCTATCCCCTTTCTTGTATATCGGGACTACGTTAGCTGCTTTCCAAATATCTGGCAGTTCCCCTGTTGCCAGTGATTTGTTATACACTATGGAGAGTGGTAGGCTCAGTTCTCTTGCTCCTTCCTTTAGAACCCAAGGGGAGATTCCATCTGGGCCTATAGCCTTCGTCACGTCCAACTCTAGTAAACACTTCCTTACTTCCCCACTGGTAATCTCAAACTCTTCCAGTGGTTCCTGGTTAGCTATTCCCTCACTTACCTCTGGAATTTCTCCTTGTTCTAAGGTGAAGACCTCCTGGAATTTCTTATTCAATTCCTCACACACTTCCTTGTCATTTGTAGTGAATCCTTCCGCCCCTATCCTTAATCTCATAACCTGTTCCTTTACTGTTGTTTTTCTCCTAATGTGGCTATGCAACAATTTAGGCTGAGTCTTTGCCTTGCTTGCGATGTCATTTTCGTATTGTCTTTCTGCCTCTCTTCTCATCCTGACATATTCATTCCTGGCATTCTGGTATCTTTCTCTGCTCTCCAGTGTCCTGTTATTCCTATAGTTTCTCCATGCCCTTTTACTTTGCTGCTTAGCTAGCCTACATCTTTGATTAAACCATGGGTTTCTCATCTTCATTTCTCTGTTTTCCTTTTGGACTGGGACAAACTTGTTTGCTGCGTCCTTGCACTTCTGCGTGATGTAATCCATCATATCTTGGGCCGTCTTTCCCCTGAGCTCTGTTTCCCATGCTATATCTGTTAGGAATTTTCTTATCCCCTCATAGTTTCCCTTTCGGTATGCTAACCTTTTGGTTTCGGTATCCCTCCTCGAGTTCAATAACCCTTCTTCAATCAAGTACTCAAACACCAGTACACTGTGGTCGCTCATTCCTACTGGGTCCTCAAAACCGATTTCTCTTATGTCGGAGTCGTTCAGAGTGAAGACTAGGTCGAGTCTCGCTGGTTCGTCATTGCCTCTCATCCTTGTGGGTTCTCCGACATGCTGCGTTAAAAAGTTGCTTGTCACCACCTCCAATAGTTTGGCTCTCCACGTATCCTCGCCTCCATGCGGTTCCTTGTTCTCCCAGTCAATCTTTCCGTGATTGAAGTCGCCCATGATGAGCAGGTGGGATCTATTTCTACAGGCAGCAGAGGCTGCCCTCTCAATTATAGTGTTAACTGCCTTGTTGTTGTTTTCATACTCTTGACTGGGTCTCCTGTCATTTGGTGGAGGGTTGTATATTACTGCTACTACTATTCTTGGTCCTCCCATTGTTATGGTGCCTGCTATGTAGTCTCTGAACTCCTCACAGCCCGGGATGGCCATCTCCTTAAAACTCCATTCCCTTCTCATGAGTAGGGCCACTCCGCCTCCTCCTCTACCTTCCCTCTCTTTCCTTATTACTGTATACTCCTGGGGAAACACGGCATTCGTTATGATTCCAGAGAGTTTTGTTTCAGTGAGTCCGATTACATCTGGGTTAACTTCTTGTGCTCTTTCCCTTAGTTCACTTGTCTTGCTTGTGATCCCATCTATGTTTGAGTACATCACCCTGAAACTGACTCTCTTCTGCTTCTTTTCTGGGGGGGACCTTTGGGATCTGGGGTGAGTGGGAGCTGGGGGGACCTGGCACGGGGGGATTGGTGGAGGAGGGAGGGCTTGTCCCTGGTCCCTGTTTGTTCTTCAATGCCTGCTACTACTACTGCTCTATTTCTCTCTATCAGCCGGCTAGTACATCTAGCTGCTTCCTGAGAGGAAGCCACTTCCATGGCAACTTCCTTAACCGCAGACCTAGCTTCAGGGCTCTTTTTAAGCATTTCAGCAAATGAGATCTGGGTTGTGGTGGTCCCCTCCACAGTAGCATTCCCATCTCCCTGGGGTACGGTTTGTGCCTGGTATTGTGGAAGAGTCTCCTTTAGGTATCCTGTGTGTGTGTGTGTGTGTGTGTGTGTGTGTGTGTGTGTGTGTGTGTGTGTGTGTGTGTGTGTGTGTGTGTGTGTGTGTGTGTGTGTGTGTGTGTGTGTGAAACGACAACGTTTCGTTCATCCTGGACTATTAGCAAGTCATGTTGATGGACCATCACATGACCATCACGTCCTGGACCATTGATAATGGGCCAATGTAGCTTGAAGTAGCCCTTTGAAGTAGGGCTACTTCAAGCTTTGAAGTATATGCTACATACATAACATACTTGGGCTATTGGACCAAGCTGTCATAAGTCATCCTTGGCTTTGGGCTGGGTTTGGAGTGCAGAAGAACTCTCAGAACCTTATCAAGGTATGATCAAAATTAAAAGCCATAGATACATTATCAAATTATTGATTTAAATAAAAGTATTTGTTTAAAACAAAGGAATTTGGATATTATTAATCTAATCAGCAGTCTACCACGATGAACATGAACTAGAGATGTGTATCATATAACCCATGGTATAAGTCGGCATTTGTTGTTCATCATGAACGAGACCCATGCAACAAGAAATTACAATGACATCTTTTTAACTATTTCTCTTATTTTATTTGCAATGAATCAATAATATTTTAATGAATATTTGTTGAATTGAGCAACTGCCTGAAAACTGAATTCAATGGTGCCCATTTTGATTGATAATTATTGATGTGCCTTACTGTATGATTTAATAAGTGTATTTAAAGTAAATTATATTTATAGAATCCCATGTAAAGCAACCCACATACTGTATTGCAATTTGATAAATTATTTAAGGTCTATTAACAAATCTTATTAAGGTTAAAATTCCTACCACAACTGAACAATGTAGCAAGCTCTTGTACCACACATATTTGGACTGTGACGAGAGGAATTCTGCTGAAATGGCTGTCAAAGTAATCAATTCAATTAAATAATTAAATAATTTAAATAATTAAATAATTTAAATGATTAAATAATTTAAATAATTAAATAATTAAAGTAAATAATTCAATAATTTAAATTATTTAAGCAAATAATTTAAGTTAAATCAACACCTAATAGTCACAAAAGTTATCACTCCAAAAAACAATCAGTGCATGCTGTGTAGATTTTTCCAGCCCTTCCTCTTGTTTGAATATATGCCAATTACTGCAAAGCAGCGATGGATCACATTTTGCCGAAACCCTCCCTACAGTTTTCAAAATATCCCAAACATCCCAAATTCGAAACTTGAGAAGTATTTTGGAGCCAAATTATCGCTCTCTGCACTTATTCGCAGTTTGATATTACGACTTTTTATACCGAAAAAATGCCAGTTACTGAGAGCGGCGATGGGTCAAATTTTGCCCAAACCCTCCCTGCAATTTTCATAATATCCCAAACATCTCAAATTCGACGCTTGAACCATATTTAGGAGCCAAATTCTAGCTCTCTGCACGTATTCGCAGTTTGAAATTACGAATTTTTATACCGAAAATATGCAAATTTTTTAGAGCAGCGATGGGTCAAATTTTGCCCAAGCCCCCCCTGCAGTTGTCAAAAAATTCCAAACATCCCAAATTCGACGCTTGAGCCATATTTCGGAGCCAAATTCTGGCCCTCTGCACGTATTCGCAGTATGAAATTACGACTTTTTATACCGAAAATATGCCAGTTACTGAAAGCGGCGATGAATCACATTTTGCCCAAACCCTCCCTGCAGTTTTGAAAATACCCCAAACATCCCAAATTCGACCCTGCAGCCGTATTTTTGAGCCAAATTCTGGATCTCTGCACGAATTGGCAGTTTGAAATTACTAATTTTATACCGAAAATATGTCAATTACTGAGAGCAGCAATGGATCACATTTTGCCCAAACTCTCCCTGCAGTTTTCATAATATTCCAAACATCCCAAATTCGACGCTTGAGCAATATTTTGGAGCCAAATTATCGCTCTCTGCACTTATTCGCAATATGAAATTACAAATTTTATACCGAAAATATGCCAGTTACTGAGAGCGGCGATGGGTCACATTTTACCCAAACCCTCCGTGCAATTTTCAAAATATCCCAAACATCCCAAATTCGACGATTGAACCATATTTAGGAGCCAAATTCTGGCTCTCTGCACGTATTCGCAGTTTGAAATTACGACTTTTTATACCGAAAATATGCCAAATACTGAAAGCGGCGATGGGTCACATTTTGCCCAACCCCCCGAACCCCCCTGCAGTTTTCAAAGTATCCCAAACATCCCAAATTCGACACTTTAGAAATATTTTGGAACCAAATTCTGGCTCTCTGCACGTATTCGCAGTTTGAAATTGCGAATTTTTATACCGAAAGTATGCCAATTACTGAAGGCGGTGATGGATCACAATTTGCCCAAACCCTCCCTGCAGTTTTCAAAATATCCCAAACATCTCAAATTCGACGCTTGAGCCATATTGTGGAGCCAAATTCTGGCTCTCAACACGTATTCGCCGTTTGAAATTACGACTTTTTATACCGAAAATATGCCTGTTACTGAGAGCGGCGATGGTCACATTTTGCATAAACCCCTTTGCACTTTTCATAATATCACAAACATCCCGAATTCAAACCAGAAGCCATGTTTTGGAGTCAAATTCTGGCTATCTGCACGTATTCGCAGTTTGAAATTACGAATTTTTATACCGAAAATATGCAAATTTCTTAGAGCAGCGATGGGTCACATTTTGCCCAAGCAAAAAATTTTGCAGTTGTCAAAAAATTCCAAACATCGCAAATTCGACGCTTGAGCCAAAATTCGGAGCCAAATTCTGGCCCTCTGCACGTATTCGCAGTATGAAATTACGACTTTTTATACCGAAAATATGCCAGTTACTGAAAGCGGCGATGAATCACATTTTGCACAAACCCTCCCTGCAGTTTTGAAAATATCCCAAACATCCCAAATTCGACCCTGGAGCCGTATTTTTGAGCCAAATTCTGGATCTCTGCACGAATTCGCAGTTTGAAATTACTAATTTTATACCGGAAATATGTCAATTACTGAGAGCAGCGATGGGTCACAGTTTGTGCAAACCCACCCTGCAGTTTTCAAAATATCCCAAACATCCCAAATTCGACGCTTGAGCCACATTTTGGAGCCAAATTCTGGCTCTCTGCACGTATTCGCCGTTTGAAATTACGACTTTTAATACTGAAAATATGCAAATTTCTGAGAGTAGCGATCGGTCACTTTTTGCCCAAACAGCCCCTGCAGTTTTCAAAATATCCCAAACATCCCAAATTCGACGCTTGAGCCATATTTTGGAGCCAAATTCTGGCTTTCTGAACGTATTCGCAGTTTGAAATTACGATATTTTATACCGAAAATATGCCAATTACTGAGAGCTGCGATGGGTCACATTTTGCCTAAACCCCTTTGCAGTTGTCAAAATATCCCAAACATCCCAAATTCGACCCTTGAGCCATATTTTGGAGCCAAATTCTGGCTCTCTGCACGTATTCGCCATTTGAAATTACGAATTTTTATACCGAAAATATGCCAAATACTGAGAGTGCGATGGGTCACATTTTGCACAAACCCCCCCTGCTGTTTTCAAAATATACCAAACATCCCAAATTCAACCCTTGAGCCATATTTTGGAGCCAAATTTTGGTTCACTGCACGTATTCGTTGTTTGAAATTATGACTTTCTATACCGAAAATATGACAATTACTGAAAGCGGCGATTGATCATATGTTGCCCAAACCCCCCTGCAGTTTTCAAAATATCCTAAACATCTCAAATTCGACCCTTTAGCCAAATTTTGTAGCCAAATTCTGGCTCTCTGCACGTATTCGCAGTTTGAAATTACGAATTTTTATACCGAAAATATGCCAATTACCGAAAAGCAACGATGGATCACATTTTGCCCAAACCCTCCCTACAGTTTTCAAAATATCCCAAACATCCCAAATTCGAAACTTGAGCCATATTTTGGAGCCAAATTATCGCTCTCTGCACTTATTCGCAGTTTGATATTACGACTTTTTAAACCAAAAATATGCCAGTTACTGAGAGCGGCGATGGGTCACATTTTGCCCAAACCCTCCCTGCAATTTTCATAATATGCCACACATCTCAAATTAGAAGCATGAACCATATTTAGGAGCCAAATTCTGGCTCTCTGCACCTATTCGCAATTTGAAATTACGAATTTTTTACCGAAAATATGCAAATTTCTTAGAGCAGCGATGGGTCACATTTTGCCCAAACCCCCCCTGCAGTTGTCAAAAAATTCCAAACATCGCAAATTCGACTCTTGAGCCATATTTCGGAGCCAAATTCTGGCCCTCTGCACGTATTCGCAGTATGAAATTACGACTTTTTATACCGAAAATATGCCAGTTACTGAAAGCGGCGATGAATCACATTTTGCCCAAACCCTCCCTGCAGTTTTGAAAATATCCCTAACATCCCAAATTCGACCCTGGAGCCGTATTTTTTAGCCAAATTCTGGATCTCTGCACGAATTCGCAGTTTGAAATTTCTAACTTTATACCGAAAATATGTCAATTACTGAGAGCAGCGATGGGTCACAGTTTGCGCAAACCCACCCTGCAGTTTTCAAAATATCCCAAACATCCCAAATTCGACGCTTCAGCCACATTTTGGAGCCAAATTCTGGCTCTCTGCACGTATTCGCCGTTTGATATTACGACTTTTTATACCGAAAATATGCCAATTACTGATAGCGGCGGTGGATCACATTTTGCCTAAACCCTCCCTGCAGTTTTCAAAATATCCCAAACATCCCAAATTATACGCTTGAGCAATATTTTCGAGCCAAATTCGGGCTCTCTGCACTTATTCGCAGTTTGAAATTACGAATTTTATACCGAAAATATGCCAGTTACTGAGAGCGGCGATGGGTCACATTTTACCCAAACCCTCCGTGCAATTTTCAAAATATCCCAAACATCCCAAATTCTACACTTGAACCATATTTAGGAGCCAAATTCTGGCTCTCTGCACGTATTCGCAGTTTGAAATTACGACTTTTTATACCGAAAATATGCCAAATACTGAAAGCGGCGATGGGTCACATTTTTCCAAACCCCCCAAACCCCCCTGCAGTTTTCAAAATATCCCAAACATCCCAAATTCGACACTTTAGAAATATTTTGGAGCCAAATTCTGGCTCTCTGCACGTATTCGCAGTTTGATATAGCTAATTTTTATACCGAAAGTATGCCAATTACTGAAAGCGGCGAAGGATCACATTTTGCCCCAACCCTCCCTGCAGTTTTCAAAATATCCCAAACATCCCAAATTCAACCCTTGAGCCATATTTTGGAGCCAAATTCTGGCTCTCTACACGTATTCGCCATTTGAAATTACGAATTTTTATACCGAAAATATTCCAAAAACTGACAGCGCGATAGGTCATATTTTGCCCAAACCCCCCTGCAGTTTTCAAAATATCCCAAACATCCCAAATTCGACACTTTAGAAATATTTTGGAGCCAAATTCTGGCTCTCTGCACGTATTCGCAGTTTGAAATTGCTAATTTTTATACCGAAAGTATGCCAATTACTGAAAGCGGCGAAGGATCACATTTTGCCCAAACCCTCCCTGCAGTTTTCAAAATATCCCAAACATCCCAAATTCAACCCTTGAGCCATATTTTGGAGCCAAATTCTGGCTCACTGCACGTATTCGCTGTTTGAAATTATGACTTTCTATACCGAAAATATGACAATTACTGAAAGCGGCGATTGGTCACATGTTGCCCAATCCCGCCTGCAGTTTTCAAAATATCCTAAACATCTCAAATTCGACCCTTTAGCCATATTTCGTAGCCAAATTCTGGCTCTCTGCACGTATTCGCAGTTTGAAATTACGAATTTTTATACCGAAAATATGCCAATTACCGAAAAGCAGCGACGGATCACATTTTGCCCAAACCCTCCCTACAGTTTTCAAAATATCCTTAACATCCCAAATTCGAAACTTGAGCCATATTTTGGAGCCAAATTATCGCTCTCTGCACTTATTCGCAGTTTGATATTACGACTTTTTATACCGAAAATATGCCAGTTACTGAGAGAGGCGATGGGTCACATTTTGCCCAAACCCTCCCTGCAATTTTCATAATATCCCAAACATCTCAAATTCGACGCTTGAACCATATTTAGGAGCCAAATTCTGGCTCTCTGCACGTATTCGCAGTTTAAAATTACGAACTTTATACCGATAATATGCCAATTACTGAGAGCGGCGATGGATCACATTTTTCCCAATCCCACCCTGCAGTTTTGAAAAAATCCGAAACATCACAAATTCGACGCTTGAGCTATATTTTGGAGCCAAATTCTGGCTCTCTACATGTATTCGCCGTTTGAAATTACGACTTTCTATACCGAAAATATGCCAATTACTGAAAGCGGCGATTGATCACATGTTGCCCAAACCCCCCTGCAGTTTTCAAAATATCCTAAACATCTCAAATTCGACACTTTAGCCATATATTGAAGCCAAATTCTGGCTCTCAGCACGTATTCGCAGATTGAAATTACGAATTTTTATACCGAAAATATGCCAATTATTGAAAGCAGCGATGGATCACATTTTGCCCAAACTCTCCCTGCAGTTTTCATAATATTCTAAACATCCCAAATTCGACGCTTAAGCAATATTTTGGAGCCAAATTATCGCTCTCTGCACTTATTCGCAGTTTGAAATTACGAATTTTATACCGAAAATATGCCAGTTACTGAGAGCGGCGATGGGTCACATTTTGCCCAAACCGTCCCTGCAATTTTCATAATATCCCAAACATCTCAAATTCTACGCTTGAACCATATTTAGGAGCCAAATTCTGGCTCTCTGCACGTATTCGCAGTTTGAAATTACGAATTTTTGTACCGAAAATATGCAAATTTCTTAGAGCAGCGATGGGTCACATTTTGCCCAAGCCCCCCCCTGCAGTTGTCAAAAAATTCCAAAAATGGCAAATTCGACGCTTGAGCCATATTTCGGAGCAAAATTCTGGCCCTCTGCACGTATTCCCAGTATGAAATTACGACTTTTTATACCGAAAATATGCCAGTTACTGAAAGCGGCGATGAATCACATTTTGCCCAAACCCTCCCTGCAGTTTTGAAAATATCCCTAACATCCCAAATTCGACCTTGGAGCCGTATTTTTGAGCCAAATTCTGGATCTCTGCACGAATTCGCAGTTTGAAATTACTAATTTTATACCGGAAATATGTCAATTACTGAGAGCAGGGATGGGTCACAGTTTGCGCAAACCCACCCTGCAGTTTTCAAAATATCCCAAACATCCCAAATTCGACGCTTGAGCCACATTTTGGAGCCAAATTCTGGCTCTCTGCACGTATTCGCCGTTTGAAATTACGACTTTTAATACTGAAAATATGCAAATTTCTGAGAGTAGCGATCGGTCACTTTTTGCCCAAACAGCCCCTGCAGTTTTCAAAATATCCCAAACATCCCAAATTCGACGCTTGAGCCAGATTTTGGAGCCAAATTCTGGCTTTCTGAACGTATTCGCAGTTTGAAATTACGACATTTTATACCGAAAATATGCCAATTACTGAGAGCTGCGATGGGTCACATTTTGCCTAAACCCCCCCTTGCAGTTGTCAAAATATCACAAACATCCCAAATTCAACCCTTGAGCCATATTTTGGAGCCAAATTCTGGCTCTCTGTACGTATTCGCAGTTTGATATTACGACTTTTTATACCGAATATATGCCAATTACTGATAGCGGCGGTGGATCACATTTTGCCTAAACCCTCCCTGCAGTTTTCAAAATATCACAAACATCCCAAATTCAACCCTTGAGCAATATTTTCGAGCCAAATTCGGGCTCTCTACACGTATTCGCTGTTTGAAATTACGACTTTCTATACCGAAAATATGCCAATTACTGAAAGCGGCGATTGATCACATGTTGCCCAAACCCCCCTGCAGTTTTCAAAATATCCTAAACATCTCAAATTCGACACTTTAGCCATATTTTGAAGCCAAATTCTGGCTCTCTGCACGTATTCGCAGATTGAAATTACGAATTTTTATACCGAAAATATGCCAATTATTGAAAGCAGCGATGGATCACATTTTGCCCAAACTCTCCCTGCAGTTTCCATAATATTCTAAACATCCCAAATTCGACGCTTGAGCAATATTTTGCAGCCAAATTATCGCTCTCTGCACTTATTCGCAGTTTGAAATTACGAATTTTATACCGAAAATATGCCAGTTACTGAGAGCGGCGATGGGTCACATTTTACCCAAACCCTCCGTGCAATTTTCAAAATATCCCAAACATCCCAAATTCTACGCTTGAACCATATTTAGGAGCCAAATTCTGGCTCTCTGCACGTATTCGCAGTTTGAAATTACGACTTTTTATACCGAAAATATGCCAAATACTGAAAGCGGCGATGGGTCACATTTTGCCCAACCCCCCGAACCCCCCTGCAGTTTTCAAAATATCCCAAACATCCCAAATTCGACACTTTAGAAATATTTTGGAGCCAAATTCTGGCTCTCTGCACGTATTCGCAGTTTGAAATTGCGAATTTTTATACCGAAAGTATGCCAATTACTGAAAGCGGCGAAGGATCACATTTTGCCCAAACCCTCCCTGCAGTTTTTAAAATATCCCAAACATATTAAATTCGACGCTTAAGCCATATTTTGGAGCCAAATTCTGGCTCTCTGCATGTATTCGCCGTTTGAAATTACCACTTTTTATACCGAAAATAAGAAAATTACTGAGAGCACCGATGGATCACATTTTGCCCAAACCCTCCCTGCAGTTTTCAAAATATCCCAAATATCCTAAATTCGACGCTGGAGCCACAATTTTGACCCAAATTCTGGCTCTCTGCACGTATTCGCCGTTTGAAATTACGACTTTTTATACCGAAATATGCCAATTACTGAAAGCGGCGATGGTTCACATTTTGACCAAACCCTCCCTGCAGTTTTTAAAATATCCTAAGCATCCCAAATTCGAAGCTTGAGCCATATTTTGGAGCCAAATTCTGGCTCTCTGCGAGTATTCGCAGTTTGAAATTATGACTTTTTATACCGAAAACATGCCAATTACTGAGAGCGGCGATGGATCACATTTTGCCCAATCCGTCTCTGCAGTTTTCAAAATATCACAAACATCCCAAATTCGAGGCTGGAGCCACAATTTGGAGCCAAATTTTGGCTCTTTGAACGTTTTCGCCGTTTGAAATTACGACTTTTTACACCGAAAATATGTCAATTACTGAGAGCAGCGATGGGTGACATTTTGCACCCCCCCCCCCTTGCAATTTTCAAAATATACCAAACATCCCAAATTCGACCCTTGAGCAATATTTTGAAGCCTAATTATTGCTCTTTGCACGTATTCGCAGTTTTAAATTACAAATTCTATACCGAATATATGCCAATTACTGGGAGCGGCGATGGATCACATTTTGCCCCCCCCCCCCCTGCAGGTTTCAAAATATGACAAGCATCCCAAATTCGAGCCTTGAGCCATATTTTAGAGAAAATTGTGGCTCTTTTCACGTATTCGCAGTATGAAATTACTACTTTTTATACCGAAAATATGCCAATTACTGAAAGCGGCGATGGTTCACATTTTGCCCAAACCCTCCCTGCAGTTTTTAAAATATCTTAAACATCCCAAATTCGACGCTTGAGCCATATTTTGGAGCCAAATTCTGGCTCTCTGCACGTACTCGCAGTTTGAAATTACGACTTTGTATACCGAAAATATGTAAATTACTCTGAGCGGCGATGGGTCCTATTTTTCACAAACCCCCTTGCAGTTTTCAAAATATACCAAACATCCCAAATTCGACGCTTGAGCCATATTTTGTAGCCAAATTCTGGCTCTCTGCACGTATTCGCAGTTTTAAATTTCTACTTTTTATACCGAAAATATGCCAATTACTGAGAGCAGCGATGGATCACATTTTGCCCAAACCCTCCCTGCAGTTTTCAAAATGTCTTAAACGTCCCGAATTCGACGCTTGAGTTATACTTTAGAGCCAAATTCTGGCTTTCTGCACGTATTCGCAGTTTGAAATTGCGAATTTTTATACCGAAAATATGAGAATTACTGAAAGCCGCGATGGATCACATTTTGACCATACCTCCCTGCAGTTTTCAAAATATCCCAAATATCCCAAATTCGAAGCTTGAGTTTTATTTTGGAGCCAAATTCTGGCTCTCAGCACGTATTCGCATTTTGAAATTGCGAGTTTTTATACCGAAAATATGCCAATTACTGAGTGCTGCGATTGGTCACATTTTGCCCAAACCCCTGTTTAGGCAAAATGTTCCACATGTTACTGGAACACAGATACTATCACCTTCAAATGTCAGTAATGGTTTAAGTAATGACAAATGAACTGACGCAACTTGACCTGACGCAACCTGACCTGACGCAACCTGATCTGACGCTACCTGACCTTACTCAACCTGACCTAACGCAACCTGACGATTTCTGACCTGACCCTACCTGACCTGACATGACTCTACCTGACCTGACGCTACCTGACCTGACCCTACCTGACCTGACGCAACCTGACCAGACGCAACCTGACCTAATGCAACCTGACCTGACGCTACCTGACCTGATGCTACCTGACATGACGCAACCTGACCTGACGCTACATGATCTGACTCAACCTGATCTGACGCTACCGGACCTGACTCAACCTGACCTGACGCAACCTGATCTGACGCTACCTGACCTGACGCAACCTGACCTGACGCTACCTGACCTGACGCAACCTGACCTGACACAACCTGACCTGTCACTACCTGAACTGACTCAACCTGACCTGACGCAACCTGACCTGACGCAACCTGACCTGACGCAACCTGACCTGACGCTACCTGACCTGACGCAACCTGACCTGACGCAACCTGACCTGACGCAACCTGATCTGACGCTACCTGACCTGACGCAACCTGACCTGACGCTACCTGACCTGACGCAACCTGACCTGACACAACCTGACCTGTCACTACCTGAACTGACTCAACCTGACCTGACGCAACCTGACCTGACGCAACCTGACCTGAGGCAACCTAACCTGACGCTACCTGACCTGATGCAACCTGACCTGACGCAAACAGACCTGACGCAACCTGACCTGACGCAACCTGACATGACGCTACATGACCTGACGCAACCTGACCTGACCTGACACAACCTGACCTGTCACAACCTGACCTGACGCAACCTGACCTGACGCAACCTGACCTGACAAAACTGACCTGTCGCTACTTGAACTGACTCAACCTGACCTGACGCTACTTGACCTGACGCAACCTGACCTGATAAAACCTGACCTGACGCAACCTGACCTGACGCAACCTGACCAGACGCTGCCTGACCTGACGCAACCTGACCTGAAACAACCTGACCTGACGCAACCTGAACTGACACAACCTGACCTGACACAGCCTGACCTGTATTCTCACAAATCGCGAGAAAACATGAAGTAGTACCGATAAATTAGTAAATTCGAATATTTTTGTCTAAAATCACTCAACATGAAAAACGTGAAAAAAAGTCACAATATTACCGTATTCGAGGATTTTTACTTCAAATCACAAGGCGAAGATTCGTCTTATTTAGACCATTAAAAAGGCATATGAAAATGTTGTTCCTAGTACAAATTCTAAAAACCAATGTGTTTTCTTAAAAATTAACTAAAATGTTCGCGATTGTCAATTTATATTACCGAGAGAAGATGCTCAAGTGAAACCGCTTTATTCCGGCTGAAACGTCGAAATATGCAATAAAAACAATGTTTCTCTCATAATCATTATTTTACTCACTATTATAACGAGATACAAATGGTTGATTGAAATAAAAGTATATAAAGGAAATTTGCAATCAATTACAGGTTTGCATCATATTTATCGTATTTTCAATGATTTATTAACAATAAACTAAAATTTTTTAAAAAGTTGGAAAATGGAAAAATATTGCCAAAATCGTTGATATTTAGTTTAAATCACATAAGGGAAAAAAGATGATAAACATCGAAATATTGCTAAATTCGATGATTTTTCTAGTACAAAACATGCAAGAAAATTTGCTTAAAAAGCAATATTATGCGAAATTCTGATATTTACAGGCCAATATCACTTATCGCAAGAAAACATGAAGTAGTATCGAAATATTAGAATATTCGAATATTTTTACTTAAAATCACACAATATGAAAAACGTATAAAAAGTCACAATATTACCATATTCGAGGATTTAAAATCAAATCATAGAGCGAGGTTTCGTGATATTTAGACCATTAAAACGGCATATGTAAATGTTGTTTTCAGTATAAATTATATAAATCAATGTGTTTTCATTACAATTAATAAAAATGTTCGTAATATTCAATTAATCACGAGAGAGAAGAAGTACACGTAAAACCTCTCTAATCTGGCTGAAACGTCAATATATGCAATAAAAACAGGATTTCTCTCCTAATCAATATTTTTATAACTAATATAACGAGGTAAAAATGGTTGAATGAAAATGAAGTATTTAAAGTGAATTTGCAATCAACTACGGGTTTGCATCATATATATCGTATATTCAATGAATTAATGACAATAAACTAAAAATTCTTAAAAAGGTGGGAAAATGGCAAAATATTGCCTAAATAGTTGATATTTGGTTTAAATAACATGAAGGAAAAAAAGATGATAAAAGTCAAAATATTGCTAAATTCGATAATTTTTAGCACCAAACATTGAAATTACGACTTTTTATACCGAAAATATGCCAAATACTTAGAGCTGCGATGGGTCACATTTTGCACAAACCCCCCTGCAGTTTTCAAAATATTCCAAACATCCCAAATTCAACCCCTTGAGCCAAATTCTGGCTCTCTGCACGTATTCGCAGTTTTAAATTACGACATTTAATATCGAAAATATGCCAATTACTGAAAGCGGGGATGGATCACATTTTGCCTAAACCCTCCCCGCATTTTCAAAACATATCAAACATCCAAAATTCGACGCTTGAGCAATATTTTGGAGGCAAATTTAGGCTCTCTGCACGTATTCGCAGTTTGAAATTACTAATTTTATATCGAAAATATGCCAATTACTGAGAGCAGCGATGGGTCTCAGTTTCCGCAAACCCACCCTGCAGTTTTTAAAATATCCCAAACATCCCAAATTCGACGCTTGAGCCTCATTTTAGAGTCAAATTCTGGCTCTCTGCACGTATTCGCAGTTTGAAATTACGAATTTTTATACCGAATATATGTCAATTACTTAGAGCGGCGATGGATCACATTTTGCCCAGAGCCCCCACCTGCAGATTTCAAAAATGTCCCAAACATCCCAAAATCGACGCTTGACCCATATTTTGGAGCCAAATTCTGGCTCTGTGCACATATTCGCAATTTGAAATTACGAAATTTATACCGAGAATATGCCAATTACTTAGAGCGGCGATGGATCACATTTTGCCCAAACCCTCCCTGCAGTTTTCAAAATATCGCAAACATCCCAAATTCGACGCTTGGGCCATATTTTGGAGCCAAATTCTGGCTCTGTACGTATTCGCTGTTTGAAATTACGACTTTTTATACCGAAAATATGCCACATACTGAAAACGGTGATGGGTCACATTTTGCCCAAACCCTCCCTGCACTTTTCAAAATATCACAAACATCCCAAATTCGACGCTTGAGCCATAGTTTGGTGCCATATTCTGGCTCTATTCACGTATTCGGAGTTTGAAAATACGACTTTTTATACCGAAAATATGCCAATTACTGAGAGCGGCGTTGGATCACATTTTGCCCAAACCCTCCCTGAAGTTTTCAAAATATTCCAAGCATCCCAAATTCGACCCTTGAGCCATATTTTGGAGCCAAATTCTGGTTCTCTGCCCGTATTCGCAGTTTGAAATTACGACTATTTATACCGAAATTAAGACAATTACTGAAAGCTGCGATGGATCACATTTTGCCCAAACCCTCCCTGAAGTTTTTAAAATGTCCCAAACATCCCAAATTCGACGCTTGAGCCACATTTTGGAGGCAAATTTTGGCTCTATGCACGTATTCGCAGATTAAAATTACGACTTTTTATACCGAAAATATGTCAATTACTGAGAGCAGCGATGGGTCAATTTTTGCCCAGACCCTCCCCGGCAGTTTTTAGAATATCCCAAACATCCCAAATTCGAGCCTTGAGCCATATCTAGAGCTAAATTCTGGGTCTCTGCACGTTTTCGCAGTTTGAAATTACGAATTTTATGCCGAATATATGCCAATTACTGGAAGCGCCAATGGGTCACATTTTGCCAAAACTCCCCCTGCAGTTTTCAAAATATCCCAAACATCTCAAATTTGACCCTTGAGGCACATTTTGGAGCCAAAATCTGGTTCGCTGTACGTATTCGAAGTTTGCAATTCCGATTTTTTGTACCGAAAATATGCCAATTACTGAAAGCGGCGGTTGGTCATATTTTGCCCAAACCTCCCAGCAGTGTTCAAAATATCCCAAACATCTCAAATTCGATGCCAGAGCCACATTTTGGAGTTATGATCTGTCTCTCTGCACGTATTCGCGGTATGAAATTCCGTTTTTTAAACCGAAAATATGCCAATTACTGAAAGCAGCGGTGGGTCATATTTTACCCAAACCCTCCTGCAGTTTTCTTAATATCCCAAACATCCCAAATTCGACGCGACAGCCACATTTTGAAGCCAAAATCTGGCTCTCTGCACGTATTCGCAGTTTGAAATTCCGACATTTTATATCGAAAATATGCCAATTACTGAAAGCGGCGGTGGGTCACATTTAGCCCAAACCTCCCTGCAATTTTCACAATATCCCAAACATCCCAAATTCGACGCCAGACTCACATTTTTTAGCCAAAATCTGGCTTCCTGCACGTATTCGCAGTTTGAAATTCCGTTTTTTATACCGAAAATATGCCAATTACTGAAAGAGGCGGAGGTCCTATTTTCCCCAACCCCGCATGCAGTTTTCTTAATATCCCAAACATCCTAAATTCGACGCCAGAGCGACACTTTGCAGGCAAAATCTGGCTCTCTTTACGTATTCAAATTTTGAAATTCCTACTTTTTATACCAAAAATATGCCAATTGCTGAAAGCAGCGGTGGGACACATTTTGACGAAACCCCCCTGCAGTCTTCAAAACATCCCAAATTCGACGCCAGAGCCACATTCTGTAGTTATAATCTGGCTCTCTGCACGTATTCGCAGTTTGAAATTACGAATTATATTCCGAATATAGGCCAATTACTGGGAGCAGCGATGGGTCACATTTTGCCCAAACCCCCCCTGTAGTTTTCAAAATATCCCAAACATCTCAAATTCGACCCTTGAAGCATTTTTGGAAGCCAAATTATGACTTTCTGCACGTATTCGCAGATTGAAATTATGACTTTTTATCCAGAAAATATGCCAATTACTGAAAGCGGAGATGGATCACATTTTGCCCAAACCCTCCCTGCATTTTCAAAATATCCCAAACATCTCTAATTCGACACTTGACCCATATTTTCGAGCAAAATTCTGTCTCTCTGCACGTATTCGCTGTTTGAAAGTACGAATTTTTATACCGAAAATATGCCAATTACTGAGAGCGGTGATGGTCACATTTTGCCCAAACCCACCCTGCAGTTTTCAAAATATCCCAAACACTCCAAATTCGACGTTTGACCAATATTTTGGAGCCAAATTCTGGCTCTGTGCTCGTATTCGCTGTTTGAAAGTACGATTTTTTTTACCGAAAATATGCCAATTACTGAGAGCGGTGATGGTCACATTTTGCCCAAACCCACCCTGCAGTTTTCAAAATATCCTAAACATCCCAAATTCGACCCTTGAGCCATATGTTGGAGCCAAATTCTCGCTCTCGGCAAGTATTCGCAGTTTGAAATTACGACTTTTATACCGAAAATATGCCAATTAATGACAGCGGCGATAAATCACATTTTGCCCAAATTCCCCCCGTATTTTTCAAAATATCCCAAACATCCCAAATTTGACCCTTGAACCATATTTTAGAGCCAAATTCTGGCTCTGTGCACGTATTCGCAGTTTGAAAGTACGACTTTTTATACCGAAAATATGCCAATTACTGAGAGCGGCGATGGTTCAAGTTTTCCCTAAAACCCTCCCCGGCAGTTTTCAAATATCCCAAACATCCCAAATTCGGCGCTTGAACCATATGTAGGAGCCGAATTCTAGCTCTCTGCACGTATTCGCAGTTTAAAATTTCCCTTTTTTTCCGAAAATATTCCAATTACTGAGAGCGGCGATGGGTCACATTTTGCCCAACCCCCCGTTCAGTTTTCAAAATATCCCAAACATCCCAAATTCGAGCCTTAAGCCATATTTTGGAGCCAAATTTTCGCTCTCTGCGCGTATTCGCAGTTTGAAATTACGACTTTTTATACCGAAAATATGCCAATGACAGAAAGTAGCTATGGATCACATTTTTCCCAAACCCTCCCAGCAGTTTTCAAAATATCCCAAACATCCTAAATTCGACGCTTAAGCCATATTTTGGAGCCAAATTCCGGCTCTCTGCACGTATTCGCAGTTCGAAATTACGACTTTTTATACCGAAAATATGCCAATTACTGAATGCAGCGATGAGTCACATTTTGCCCTAACCCCCCCAGCAGTTTTCAAAATTTCCCAAACATCCCAAATTCGACCCTTGAGCAATATTTTTGGGCCTAATTCTTGTTCTTTGCACGTCTTCGCAGTTTGAAATTACAAATTATATACTGAATATATGCCAATTACTGGGAGCGGCGATGGGTCACATTTTGCCCAAACCCCCCCTTCAGTTTTTAAAATATCACAAACATCCCAAATTCGACACTTGAGCATATTTTGGAGCCAAATTGTGGCTCTTTTCACGTATTCGCAGTTTGAAATTACTACTTTTTAAACCAAAATATGCCAATTACTGAGCCAAAATCTGGACCTCTGCACATACTCGCAGTTTGAGATTAAGACTTTTTATACCGAAAATTTGCCAATTACTGAGAGCGGCGATGGGTCACATTTTGCCCAAACCCTCACTGCAGTTTTCAAAATATCCCAAACATCTCAAATTCGACGCTTGAGCCATATTTTGGAGCCAAATTCTAGCTCTCTGCACTTATTCGCTGTTTGAAATTACGACTTTTTATACCGAAATAATTCAATTACTGAGTGCAGCGATGGGTCACATTTTGCCCAATCCCTCCCTGCACTTTTCAAAATATCGCAAACATCCCAAATTCGACGCTTGAGCAATATTTTGGAGCCAAATTCTCACTCTCTGCACGTATTCGCAGTTTGAAATTACATATTTTTATTCCGAATATATGCCAATTACTGGGAGCAGAGATGGGTCATATTCCCCCCCCCCCACTGGCAGTTTTCAAAATATCACAAACATCCCAAGTTCGACGCTTGAGCCATAGTTTGGTGCCATATTCTGGCTCTATTCACGTATTCGGAGTTTGAAAATACGACTTTTTATACCGAAAATTTGCCAATTACTGAGAGCGGCGATGGGTCACATTTTGCCCAAACCCTCCCTGAAGTTTTCAAAATATTCCAAGCATCCCAAATTCGACCCTTGAGCCATATTTTGGAGCCAAATTCTGGTTCTCTGTCCGTATTCGCAGTTTGAAATTACGACTATTTATACCGAAATTAAGACAATTACTGAAAGCTGCGATGGATCACATTATGCCCAAACCCTCCCTGAAGTTTTTAAAATATCCCAAACATCCCAAATTCGACGCTTGAGTCACATTTTGGAAGCAAATTTTGGCTCTATGCACGTATTCGCAGATTAAAATTACGACTTTTTATACCGAAAATATGTCAATTACTGAGAGCAGCAATGGGTCAATTTTTGCCCAAACCCTCCCCGGCAGTTTTCAGAATATCCCAAACATCCCAAATTCGAGCCTTGAGCCATATCTAGAGCCAAATTCTGGGTCTCTGCACGTATTCGCTGTTTGAAATTACTAATTTTTATACCGAAAATATGCCAATTACTGAGAGCGGTGATGGTCACATTTTGCCCAAACACACCCTGCAGTTTTCGTAATATCGCAAACACTCCAAATTCGATGTTTGAGCCATATTTTGGAGCCAAAATCTGACTCTCTGTTCGTATTTGAAGTTTGAAATTCCGATTTTTTGTACCGAAAATATGCCAATTACTGAACGCGGCGGTTGGTCATATTTTGCCCAAACCTCCCAGCAGTGTTCAAAATATCCCAAACATCTCAAATTCGATGCCAGAGCCACATTTTGGAGTTATGATCTGGCTCTCTGCACGTATTCGCAGTGTGAAATTCCGATTTTTTTTAAACCGAAAATATGCCAATTACTGAAAGCAGCGGAGAGTCATATTTTACCCAAACCCTCCTGCAGTTTTCTTAATATCCCAATCATCCCAAATTCGACGCGAGAGCCACATTTTGTAGCATAAATCTGGCTCTCTGCACGTATTCGCAGTTTGAAATTCCGATATCGAAAATATGCCAATTACTGAAGGCGGTGGTGGGTCACATTTAGCCCAAACCTCCCTGCAGTTTTCACAATATCCCAAACATCCCAAATTCGACGCTTGAGCCACATTTTAGAGTCAAATTCTGGCTCTCTGCACGTATTCGCAGTTTGAAATTACGAATTTTTATACCGAATATATGTCAATTACTTAGAGTGGCGATGGATCACATTTTGCCCAGAGCCCCCACCTGCAGATTTCAAAAATGTCCCAAACATCCCAAAATCGACGCTTGACCCATATTTTGGAGCCAAATTCTGGCTCTGTGCACATAGTCGCAATTTGAAATTACGAAATTTATACCGAGAATATGCCAATTACTTAGAGCGGCGATGGATCACATTTTGCCCAAACCCTCCCTGCAGTTTTCAAAATATCGCAAACATCCCAAATTCGACGCTTGAGCCATATTTTGGAGCCAAATTCTGGCTCAGTACGTATTCGCTGTTTGAAATTACGACATTTTATACCGAAAATATGCCACATACTGAAAACGGCGATGGGTCACATTTTGCCCAAACCCTCCCTGCAGTTTTCAAAATATCCCAAAAATCCCAAATTCGAGCCTTGAACCATATTTTGGAGCCAAATTCTGGCTCTCTGCATGTATTCGCAGATTGAAATTACGACTTTTATACAGAAAATATGCCAATTACTGAAAGCGGCGATGGATCACATTTTGCCCAAACCTCTCTGGAGTTTTCAAAATATCCCAAACATCTCAAATTCGACCCTTGAGCCATATTTTGGAGCCAAATTCTGGCTCTCTGCACGTATTCGCCATTTGAAATTACACCTTTTTTTATACCGAAAATATACAAATTACTGAGAGCAGGGATGGATCACATTTAGCCCAAACCCTCCTTGTAGTTTTTAAAATATCCCAAATATCCCAAATTCGACGCTGGAGCCAAAATTTGGAGCTAAATTCTGGCTCTCTGTACGAATTCGCCGTTTGAAATTACGACTTTTTACAACGAAAATATGTCAATTACTGAGAGCGGCGATGGGTCAATTATTGCCCAAACCCTCCCCGGCAGTTTTGAAAATATCCCAAACATCCCCAATTCGAGTCTTGAGCCATATTTAGAGCCAAATTCTGGTTCTCTGCACGAATTCGCAGTTTGAAATTACGAATTATATACCGAATATAGGCCAATTACTGGGAGCGGCGATGGGTCACATTTTGCCCAAACCCCCGCTGTAGTTTTCAAAATATCCCAAACATCTCAAATTCGACCCTTGAAGCTTTTTTTGAAGCAAATTATGACTCTCTGCACGTATTCGCAGATTGAAATTACGACTTTTTATACGGAAACTATGCCAATTACTGAAAGCGGAGATGGATCACATTTTGCCCAAACCCTCCCTGCATTTTCAAAATATCCCAAACATCTCTAATTCGACACTTGAGCCATATTTTCGAGCAAAATTCTGTCTCTCTGCACGTATTCGCTGTTTGAAAGTACGAATTTTTATACCGAAAATATGCCAATGACAGAAAGTAGCTATGGATCACATTTTTCCCAAACCCTCCCAGCAGTTTTCAAAATATCCCAAACATCCTAAATTCGACGCTTAAGCCATATTTTGGAGCCAAATTCTGGTCCTCTGAACGTATTCGCAGTTCGAAATTACGACTTTTTATACCGAAAATATGCCAATTACTGAAAGCAGCGATGTGTCACATTTTGCCCTAACCCCCCCAGCAGTTTTCAAAATTTCCCAAACATCCCAAATTCGACTCTTGAGCAATATTTTTGGGCCTAATTCTAGTTCTTTGCACGTCTTCGCAGTTTGAAATTACAAATTCTATACTGAATATATGCCAATTACTGGGAGCGGCGATGGGTCACATTCTGCCCAAACCCCCCCTGCAGTTTTTAAAATATCACAAACATCCCAAATTCGACACTTGAGCATATTTTGGAGCCAAATTGTGGCTCTTTTCACGTATTCGCAGTTTGAAATTACTACTTTTTATACCAAAATATGCCAATTACTGAGCCAAAATCTGGACCTCTGCACATACTCGCAGTTTGAGATTAAGACTTTTTATACCGAAAATATGCCAATTACTGAGAGCGGCGATGGGTCACATTTTGCCCAAACCCCCCCCTGCAGTTTTCAAAATATCCCAAACATCCCAAATTCGACCCTTGAGCCATATTTTGGAGCCAAATTACGGACATCAGCACGTATTCGCTGTTTTAAATTACGACTTTTTATACCGAAAATATGCCAATTACTGAAAGCGGCGATGGATCACATTTTGCCCAATCCCTCCCTGCACTTTTCAAAATATCGCAAACATCCCAAATTCGACGCTTGAGCAATATTTTGGAGCCAAATTCTCACTCTCTGCACGAATTCGCAGTTTGAAATTACATATTTTTATACCGAATATATGCCAATTACTGTGAGCAGAAATGTGTCATATTCCCCCCCCCCCCACTGGCAGTTTTCAAAATATCACAAACATCCCAAATTCGACGCTTGAGCCATAGTTTGGTGGCATATTCTGGCTCTATTCACGTATTCGGAGTTTGAAAATACGACTTTTTATACCGAAAATATGCCAATTACTGAGAGCGGCGTTGGATCACATTTTGCCCAAACCCTCCCTGAAGTTTTCAAAATATTCCAAGCATCCCAAATTCGACCCTTGAGCCATATTTTGGAGCCAAATTCTGGTTCTCTGCCCGTATTCGCAGTTTGAATTTACGACTATTTATACGAAATTAAGACAATTCCTGAAAGTTGCGATGGATCACATTTTGCCCAAACCCTCCCTAAAGTTTTTAAAATATCCCAAACATCCCAAATTCGACGCTTGAGCCACATTTTGGAGGCAAATTTTGGCTCTATGCACGTATTCGCAGATTAAAATTACGACTTTTTATACCGAAAATATGTCAATTACTGAGAGCAGCGATGGGTCAATTTTTGCCCAGACCCTCCCCGGCAGTTTTTAGAATATCCCAAACATCCCAAATTCGAGCCTTGAGCCATATCTAGAGCTAAATTCTGGGTCTCTGCACGTATTCGCAGTTTGAAATTACGAATTTTATGCCGAATATATGCCAATTACTGGAAGCGCCAATGGGTCACATTTTGCCCAAACTCCCCCTGCAGTTTTCAAAATATCCCAAACATCTCAAATTTGACCCTTGAGGCACATTTTGGAGCCAAAATCTGGTTCGCTGTACGTATTCGAAGTTTGCAATTCCGATTTTTTGTACCGAAAATATGCCAATTACTGAAAGCGGCGGTTTGTCATATTTTGCCCAAACCTCCCAGCAGTGTTCAAAATATCCCAAACATCTCAAATTCGATGCCAGAGCCACATTTTGGAGTTATGATCTGTCTCTCTGCACGTATTCGCGGTATGAAATTCCGTTTTTTATACCGAAAATATGCCAATTACTGAGAGCAGCGGTGGGTCATATTTTACCCAAACCCTCCTGCAGTTTTCTTAATATCCCAAACATCCCAAATTCGACGCGAGAGCCACATTTTGGAGTTATAATCTGACTTTCTGCATGTATTCGCAGTTTGAAATTCCGGTTTTTTATACCGAAAACATGCCAATAACTAAAAACTGCGATGGGTCTCATTGTGCCCAAACCCCACCTATAGTTTTCAAAATATCCCAAACATCCCAAATTCGACGCCAGAGCCATATTTTGGCGCCAAAATCTGGCTCTCTGCCCATATTCGCTGCTAGTAATTCTGTCTTTTTATACCGAAAATATGCCAATTACTGTAAGTGGCGGTGGGTCACATTTTGCCTAATCACCCCAGCAGTTTTCAAAATATTCCAAACATCTCAAATTTGATGCCAGAGCCACATTTTGGAGCCCAAATCTGGCTCTCCGCAGTTATCGCAGTTTGAAGTTCCGACTTTGTATACCGAAAATATGCTAATTACTGAAAGCGGAAATGGGTCACATTTTGCCCAAACCTCCCAGCAGTGTTCAAAATATCCCAAACATCCTAAATACGAAGCCAGATCCACATTTTGGAGGTATAATCTGGCTCTCTGCACGTATTCGCAGTTTGAAATTCCGACTTTTTATACCGAAAACATGTCCATTACTGAGAGCAGCGATGGGTCAATTTTTGCCCAAACCCTCCCCGGCAGTTTTCGAAATATGTCAAACATCCCAAATTCGAGCCTTCAGCCATATTTTGGAGCCAAATTCTCGCTCTCTGCAGGTATTCGCAGTTTGAAATTACGACTTTTTATACCGAAAATATGCCAATTACTGAAAGCGGCGATGGATCATATTTTGCCCAAACCCTCCATGCAGTTTTCAAAATATCCCAAACATCTCAAATTCGACGCTTGAGCCATATTTTGGAGCCAAATTCTAGCTCTCTGCACTTATTCGTTGTTTGAAATTACGATTTTTTATACCGAAATAATCCAATTACTGAGTGCAGCGATGGGTCACATTTTGCCCAATTCCTCCCTGCACTTTTCAAAATATCGCAAACATCTCAAATTCGACGCTTGAGCAATATTTTGGAACCAAATTCTCACTCTCTGCACGTATTCGCAGTTTGAAATTACATATTTTTATACCGAATATATGCCAATTACTGGGAGCAGAGATGGGTCATATTTCCCCCCCCCCCTGGCAGTTGTCAAAATATCACAAACATCCCAAATTCGACGCTTGAGCCATATTTTGGTGCCAAATTCTTGCTCTATTCACGTATTCGGAGTTTGAAAATACGACTTTTAATACCGAAAATATGCCAATTACTGAGAGCGGCGTTGGATCACATTTTGCCCAAACCCCCCCTGAAGTTTTCAAAATATCCCAAACATCCCAAATTCGACGCTTGTGCCACATTTTGGAGGCAAATTTTGGCTCTATGCACGTATTCGCAGATTGAAATTACGACTTTTTATAACGAAAAAATGTCATTTACTGAGAGCGGCAAATGGTCACATTTTGCCCAAACCCCCTTGCAGTTTTCAAAATATCCCAAGCATCCCAAATTCGGCCCTTGAGCCATATTTTGGAGCCAAATTCTGGTTCTCTGCACGTATTCGCAGTTTGAAATTACGACTATTTATTCCGAAATTAAGACAATTACTGAAAGCTGCGATGGATCACATTTTTCCCAAACTCTCCCTGAAGTTTTTAAAATATCCCAAACATCTCAAATTCGACGCTTGAGCCACAATTTGGAGGCAAATTTTGGCTCTATGCACGTATTCGCAGATTAAAATTACGACTTTTTATACCGGAAATATGTCAATTACTGAGAGCAGCGATGGGTCAATTCTTGCCCAATTTTTGTACAAAAAATCATTGAATTTAGCAATATTTGGACGTTTATCATCCCCTTTTCCTTTATGTGATTTAAACAAAGTATCATCGAATTTGACAATATTTTGCCTTTTTGAGAATTTTCAGTTTATTGTTATTAATTCATTATATATACGATAAAAATTATTTAACACATAATTGATTAGAAATTACCCATAAATACTTCATTTTCAATTAACTATTTGTCTCGTTAAAATGCTTGGCAAGGTATTTTAAGGGGAGAGGTTCTGTTTTTATTGCATATATCGACAATTCAGCCGTATTAGAGCGGTTTTTCGTGTACATCTTCCTTCGGTAATATAAACGGAATATCAGGAACATTTTAGTATCGACAATTCAGCCAGATTAGAGCGGTTTTACAAGTACATCTTGTAAATTTACAAGGTTTTGGGCTAAATGTGACCCAAAGCCGCTCTCAGGATATGCATATTTTCGGTATAAAGAGTCGTAATTTCAAACTGCAAATACCTGCAGAGAGCCAGAATTTGTCTCCAAAATATGGCTCAAGCGTAGAATTTGGGATGTTTTGGATATTTTGAAAACTGCAGGGAGGGTTTGGGCAAAATGTGATCCATCGCCACTTTCAGTAATTGGCATAATTTCGGTATAAAAAGTCGAAATTTCAAACAGCGAATACGTGCAGAGATCCAGAATTTGGCCCCAAAATATGGCTCAAGGGTAGAATTTGGGATGTTTTGGATATTTTGAAAACTGCAAGGGGGGGTTTGGGCATAATGTGACCCATCGTCGCTCTCAGTATTTGACATTTTCGGAATAAAAATTCGTAATTTCAAACTGCGAATACTTGCAGAGAGCCAGAATTTGGCTCCAAAATATAACTCAAGTGTAGAATTTGGGATGTTTAGGATATTTTGAAAACTGCGGTGGGGGGTATTGGCGAAATGTGATACATCGCCGCTTTCGGTAATTGGCATATTTTTGGTATAAAAAGTCGCAATTTCAAACTGCAAATACGTGCAGAGATCCAGAATTTGGCTCCAAAATATGGCTCAAGCGTAGAATTTTAGATGTTTGGGATACTTTGAAAACTGCAGGGGGGGTTTGGGCAAAATGTGACCCATCGCTGCTCTCAGGAAATGGCATATTTTTGTTATAGAAAGTCGTAATTTAGAACTGCGAATACTTGCAGAGAGACAGAATTTGACTCCAAAATATGGCTCAAGGGTCGAATTTGGGATGTCTTGAATATTTTGACAACTGCAAGGGGTTTGGGCAAAGTGTGACCCATCGCTGCTCTCAGGAATTGGCATATTTTCAATATAATAAGTCGTAATTTCAAACTGCGAATACGTGCAGAGAGCGAGAATTTTGCTCTAAAATATTGCTCAAGCGTCGAAGTTGGGATGTTTGGAATATTTTGAAAACTGCAGAGTGGGCGGGGGGCCAAATGTGATCCATCGCTGCTCTCAGAAATTTGCATATTTTCGGTGTAAAAATTCGTAATTTCAAACTGCAAATACGTGAAGAGAGCCAGAATTTGGCTCCTAAATATGGCGCAAGAATCGAATTTGGGATGTTTGGGATATTTTGAAAATTACAAGGTGGGTTTGGGCAAAATGTGACCTATCCCCGCTCTCAGTAATTGGCATATTTTCAGTATAAAATTCGTAATTTGAAACAGTGAATACGTGCAGAGAGCCAGGATTTGGCTCCAAAATATAGCTCATGGGTCGAATTTGGGTTGTTTCGGATATTTTTTAAAAATGCAGGGGGGTTTGGGCAAATTGTGACCTATCGTAGCTCGCAGTAATTGGCATATTTTCGTTATAAACAGTCGTAATTTCAAACTGCGAATACGTGCAGAGATCCAGAAAATGGCTCCTACATATGGCTCAAGGGTCGAATTTGGGATGTTTAGGATATTTTGATAACTGCAGAGGGGGTTTGGGCAAAATGTGACCCATCGCCGCTCTAAGGAATTGGCATATTTTCGGTATAAAAAGTCATAATTTCAAACTGCGAATACGTGCAGAGATCCAGAATTTGGCTCCAAAATTTGGCTCAAGGGTCGAATTTGGGATGTTTTGGATATTTTGAGAACTGCAAAGGGGGGTTTGGGAAAAATATGACCCATCGTCGCTCTCAGTATTTGGCATATTTTCGGAAAAAAAAGTCGTAATTTCAAACTGCGAATACTTGCAGAGAGCGAGAATTTGGCTCCAAAATATGGCTCAAGGGTCAAATTTGGGATGTGTGTGATATATTTCAAAACTGCAGGGGGGTTTTGGCAAAACGTAACCCATCGCTGCTCTCACTAATTGGCATATTTCCGGTTTAAAAAGTCGTAATTTCAAACTGAGAATACGTGCAGTGAGCCAGAATTTGGCTACAACATATGGCTCAAGCCGCGAATTTGGGATGTTTGGGATATTTTGAAAACTGCGATGGGCGGTTTGGGCAAAATGTAACCCATCGCTGCTCTCAGTAATTGGCATATTTTCGGTATAAAAAGTAAAAATAAAAAGTATATATAAACTGCAGTGGGGGTTTGTGCAAAATGTGACCCATCGCCGGTCGCAGGAATTGGCATATTTTCGGTATAAAAAGTCGTAATTTTAAACTACGAATACGTGCAGAGAGCCAGAATTTGGCTCCAAAATAAGGGTCAAGCGTCGAATTGGGGAATTTTTGGATATTTTGAAAACTACAGGGTGGGTTTGGGAATAATGTGACCCATCGCTGCTCACAATAATTGGCATATTTTCGGTATAAAATTCGTAATCCAAAATACAAATACGTGCAGAGAGCCAGAATTTGGCACCTAATTATGGCTCAAGCGTCGAATTTGGGATGTTTGGTATATTTTGAAAACTGCAGGATGGGTTTGGGCAATATGTGACCCATCGCTGCTCTCAGTAATTGGCATATTTTGGGTATAGAAAGTCGTAATTTCATACAGCGAATACGTGCAGAGATCCAGAATTTGGCTCCAAAATCTGGCTCAAGCGCCGTAATTGGGATGTTTGGGATATTTTGAAAACTACAGGATGTGTTTGGGCAATATGTGACCCGTCGCTGCTCTCAGTAATTGGCATATTTTCGGTATAACATTCGTAATTTCAAACTGCGAATACGTGTAGAGTGCGAGAATTTGGCTCCAAAATATGGCTCAAGCGTCGAATTAGGGATGTTTGGGATATTTTGAAAACTGCAGGGAGTGTTTGGACAATATGTGATCCATCGCCTATCTCAGTAATTGGCATATTTTCGGTATAAAAATTCGTAATTTCAAACTGCGAATACGTGCAGAGAGCCAGAATTTGGCTCCAAAATATGGCTCATGGGTCGAGTTTGGGATGTTTGGGATATTTTGAAAATTACAGGTGGGTTTGGGCAAATTGTGACCCAACGCCGATCTCAGTAATTGGCATATTTTCGGTACAAAAAGTCGTAATTTCAAACTGGGAATACGTGCAGAGAGAGAGAGAATTTGGCTTCAAAGTATGGCTCAAGCGTCGAATTTTGGATGTTTGGGATAATTTGAAAACTGCAAGGGGTGTTTGCGCAATTTTTGTGTTCGCTGCTTTCAGTAATTGGCATATTTTTGGTATAAAAAGTAGTAATTTCATATTGCGAATATATGAAGAGTGCCAGAATTTGACTCCAAAATATAGCTTAAGCCACGAATTTGGGATGTTAGGGATATTTTGAAAACTGCGATGGGGGAGGGGGGGGGGGGTTGGCAAATTGTGACCTATCGCCGCTCTCAGTAATAGGCATATTTTCGGTATAAAAAGTAGTAATTTCAAACTGCGAAAAGGTGCAGAGAGCAAGAATTTAGCTAAAAAATATGACTCAAGGGTCAAATTTGGGATGTTAGTGATATATTTTAAAACTGCAGGGGGGTTTGGGCAAAATGTAACCCATCGATGCTCTCAGTAATTGGCATATTTTTGGTATAAGAAGTCGTAATTTCAAACTGTGAATACGTGCAGAGATCCAGAATTTGGCTCTAAAATATGGCTCAAGCGTCGAATTTGGGATTTTTGGGATATTTTGAAAACTGCAGGAGAGGTTTAGGCATAATGTGACCCATCGCTGCTCACAGTAATTGGCTTATTTTCGGTATAAAATTCGAAATTTCAAACTGCGAATACGTGCAGAGAGCCAGAATTTGGCTCCTAAATATGGCTCAAGCGTCGAATTTGGGATGTTTGGGATATTTTGAAAATATCCCAAACATCGGGATAGTTTCCGATGTTTGAAAATATTCCGATGTTTGAAAATATCCCAAACATCCTGTAGTTTTCAAAATATCCCAAACATCCCAAATACGGCGCTTGAGCCAGATTTTGGAGCCAAATTCTGGATCTCTGCACGTATTCGCTGTATGAAATTACGACTTTCTGTACCCAAAATATGCCAATTACTGAGAGCAGCGATGGGTCACATATTGCCCAAACCCATCCTGCAGTTTTCAAAATATACCGAAAATATGCCAATTACTGAGAGCGGCGATGGGTCACATTTTACCCAAAGCCACCCTGTAGTTTTCAAAATATCCCAAACATCCCAAATTCGACGCTTGAGCCATATTTTGGAGCTAAATTCTGGCTCTCTGCACGTATTCGCAGTTTGAAATTCCGAATTTTTATACCGAAAATATGCCAATTACTGAGAGCAGCGAAGGGTCACATCTTGCCCAAACCCCTCATCGCAGTTTTCAAAATATCCCAAACATCCCAAATTCGCCGCTTGAGCCATATTTTGGAGCCAAACTCTGTCTCTCTGCACGTATTCGCAGTTTGAAATTAACACTTTTTATACCGAAAACATGCAAATTACTGAAAGTTGCGATGGATCACATTTTGCCCAAACCCTCCCTGCAGTTTTCATAATATCCCAAACACCCCAAATTTGACGCTTGAGGTAAATTTTGTAGCCAAATTCTGGCTCTCTGCAAGAATTTGCTGTTTGAAATTATGACTATTTATACCGGAAAAAAACAAATTTCAGAGAGCAACGATGGGTCACATTTTGCGCAAACAGGCTCTGCAGTTTTTAAAATAATCCAAATATCCCAAACTCGACGCTTGAGTCATATTTTGGAGCCAAATTCTGGCTCTCTGCACGTTTTCGCAATATGAAATTAGGACTTTTTAAACCGAAAATATGCCAACTACTGAAAGCGGCGATGGATCACATTTGCCAAACACCTCATGCAGTTTTCAAAATATCCCAAACATCCTAAATTCGACTCTTGAGCCATATTTTGGAGCCACGTTCTGACACTCTGCACGTATTCGCAGTTTGAAATAATGAATTTTATACCGAAAAAATGCCAATTACTGAGTGCGGCGAT
>NW_025567196.1:0-22812 GCF_020424385.1 Procambarus clarkii | reverse complement strand
GCCACCCTACACTACTGCCACCCTCCACTACTGCCACCCTCCACTACTGCCACCCTACACTACTGCCACCCTACACTACTGCCACCCTACACTACTGCCACCCTACACTACTGCCACCCTCCACTACTGCCACCCTACACTACTGCCACCCTACACTACTGCCACCCTACACTACTGCCACCCTCCACTACTGCCACCCTCCACTACTGCCACCCTACACTACTGCCACCCTCCACTACTGCCACCCTACACTACTGCCACCCTCCACTACTGCCACCCTTCACTACTGCCACCCTACACTACTGCCACCCTACACTACTGCCACCCTACACTACTGCCACCCTCCACTACTGCCACCCTACACTACTGCCACCCTTCACTACTGCCACCCTCCACTACTGCCACCCTCCACTACTGCCACCCTCCACTACTGCCACCCTCCACTACTGCCACCCTACACTACTGCCACCCTACACTACTGCCACCCTCCACTACTGCCACCCTCCACTACTGCCACCCTGCCACACTACTGCCACCCTCCACTACTGCCACCCTACACTACTGCCACCCTCCACTACTGCCACCCTCCACTACTGCCACCCTACACTACTGCCACCCTCCACTACTGCCACCCTCCACTACTGCCACCCTCCACTACTGCCACCCTCCACTACTGCCACCCTCCACTACTGCCACCCTACACTACTGCCACCCTCCACTACTGCCACCCTACTGCCACTACTACCACCCTCCACTACTGCCACCCTTCACTACTGCCACCCTACACTACTGCCACCCTACACTACTGCCACCCTCCACTACTGCCACCCTACACTACTGCCACCCTCACTACTGCCACCCTCCACTACTGCCACCCTACACTACTGCCACCCTCCACTACTGCCACCCTCCACTACTGCCACCCTCCACTACTGCCACCCTACACTACTGCCACCCTTCACTACTACTACTGCCACCCTCCACTACTGCCACCCTCACTACTGCCACCCTACTACTGCCACCCTTCACTACTGCCACCCTTCACACTGCCACCTACACTACTGCCACCCTCCACTACTGCCACCCTACACTACTGCCACCCTACACTACTGCCACCCTACACTACTGCCACCCTACACTACTGCCACCCTACACTACTGCCACCCTTCACTACTGCCACCCTCCACTACTGCCACCCTCCACTACTCCCACCCTACACTACTGCCACCCTACACTACTGCCACCATACACTACTGCCACCCTACACTACTGCCACCCTACACTACTGCCACCCTCACTACTGCCACCCTGCCACCCTTCACTACTGCCACCCTCCACTACTGCCACCCTTCACTACTGCCACCCTCCACTACTGCCACCCTCCACTACTGCCACCCTCCACTACTGCCACCCTACACTACTGCCACCCTCCACTACTGCCACCCTACACTACTGCCACCCTACACTACTGCCACCCTACTACTACTGCCACCCTACACTACTGCCACCCTACACTACTGCCACCCTACACTACTGCCACCCTTCACTACTGCCACCCTACACTACTGCCACCCTACACTACTGCCACCCTCCACTACTGCCACCCTCCACTACTGCCACCCTACACTACTGCCACCCTCCACTACTGCCACCCTCCACTACTGCCACCCTACACTACTGCCACCCTACACTACTGCCACCCTCCACTACTGCCACCCTACACTACTGCCACCCTACACTACTGCCACCCTCCACTACTGCCACCCTCCACTACTGCCACCCTACACTACTGCCACCCTCCACTACTGCCACCCTCCACTACTGCCACCCTACACTACTGCCACCCTCCACTACTGCCACCCTACACTACTGCCACCCTCCACTACTGCCACCCTACACTACTGCCACCCTCCACTACTGCCACCCTCCACTACTGCCACCCTACACTACTGCCACCCTCCACTACTGCCACCCTACACTACTGCCACCCTTCACTACTGCCACCCTTCACTACTGCCACCCTACACTACTGCCACCCTCCACTACTGCCACCCTCCACTACTGCCACCCTACACTACTGCCACCCTACACTACTGCCACCCTCCACTACTGCCACCCTCCACTACTGCCACCCTCCACTACTGCCACCCTCCACTACTGCCACCCTACACTACTGCCACCCTACACTACTGCCACCCTACACTACTGCCACCCTCCACTACTGCCACCCTACACTACTGCCACCCTACACTACTGCCACCCTCCACTACTGCCACCCTACACTACTGCCACCCTCCACTACTGCCACCCTCCACTACTGCCACCCTCCACTACTGCCACCCTACACTACTGCCACCCTCCACTACTGCCACCCTCCACTACTGCCACCCTACACTACTGCCACCCTCCACTACTGCCACCCTCCACTACTGCCACCCTACTGCCACTACTACTGCCACCCTCCACTACTGCCACCCTACACTACTGCCACCCTCCACTACTGCCACCCTCCACTACTGCCACCCTACACTACTGCCACCCTACACTACTGCCACCCTACACTACTGCCACCCTACACTACTGCCACCCTACACTACTGCCACCCTCCACTACTGCCACCCTCCACTACTGCCACCCTCCACTACTGCCACCCTCCACTACTGCCACCCTCCACTACTGCCACCCTCCACTACTGCCACCCTCCACTACTGCCACCCTACACTACTGCCACCCTACACTACTGCCACCCTCAACTACTGCCACCCTTCACTACTGCCACCCTCCACTACTGCCACCCTACACTACTGCCACCCTCCACTACTGCCACCCTACACTACTGCCACCCTCCACTACTGCCACCCTTCACTACTGCCACCCTACACTACTGCCACCCTACACTACTGCCACCCTCCACTACTGCCACCCTCCACTACTGCCACCCTACACTACTGCCACCCTCCACTACTGCCACCCTACACTACTGCCACCCTACACTACTGCCACCCTACACTACTGCCACCCTTCACTACTGCCACCCTACACTACTGCCACCCTACACTACTGCCACCCTACACTACTGCCACCCTCCACTACTGCCACCCTCCACTACTACTGCCACCCTCCACTACTGCCACCCTACACTACTGCCACCCTCCACTACTGCCACCCTCCACTACTGCCACCCTTCACTACTGCCACCCTCCACTACTGCCACCCTATACTACTGCCACCCTACACTACTGCCACCCTCCACTACTGCCACCCTACACTACTGCCACCCTACACTACTGCCACCCTCTACACTACTGCCACCCTCCACTACTGCCACCCTCCACTACTGCCACCCTACACTACTGCCACCCTACACTACTGCCACCCTACACTACTGCCACCCTACACTACTGCCACCCTTCACTACTGCCACCCTACACTACTGCCACCCTCCACACTACTGCCACCCTACTACTGCCACCCTACACTACTGCCACCCTCCACTACTGCCACCCTCCACTACTGCCACCCTACACTACTGCCACCCTACACTACTGCCACCCTCCACTACTGCCACCCTCCACTACTGCCACCCTACACTACTGCCACCCTACACTACTGCCACCCTACACTACTGCCACCCTACACTACTGCCACCCTACACTACTGCCACCCTCCACTACTGCCACCCTCCACTACTGCCACCCTCCACTACTGCCACCCTCCACTACTGCCACCCTACACTACTGCCACCCTACACTACTGCCACCCTACACTACTGCCACCCTACACTACTGCCACCCTCCACTACTGCCACCCTCCACTACTGCCACCCTACACTACTGCCACCCTCCACTACTGCCACCCTCCACTACTGCCACCCTACTACTGCCACCCTCCACTACTGCCACCCTACACTACTGCCACCCTCCACTACTGCCACCCTCCACTACTGCCACCCTTCACTACTGCCACCCTCCACTACTGCCACCCTATACTACTGCCACCCTACACTACTGCCACCCTCCACTACTGCCACCCTACACTACTGCCACCCTACACTACTGCCACCCTCCACTACTGCCACCCTCCACTACTGCCACCCTCCACTACTGCCACCCTTCACTACTGCCACCCTACACTACTACCACCCTACACTACTGCCACCCTACACTACTGCCACCCTACACTACTGCCACCCTCCACACTACTGCCACCCTACACTACTGCCACCCTACACTACTGCCACCCTACACTACTGCCACCCTCCACTACTGCCACCCTACACTACTGCCACCCTACACTACTGCCACCCTTCACTACTGCCACCCTACACTACTGCCACCCTACACTACTGCCACCCTCCACTACTGCCACCCTCCACTACTGCCACCCTACACTACTGCCACCCTCCACTACTGCCACCCTACACTACTGCCACCCTACACTACTGCCACCCTACACTACTGCCACCCTCACTACTGCCACCCTACACTACTGCCACCCTCCACTACTGCCACCCTACACTACTGCCACCCTACACTACTGCCACCCTCCACTACTGCCACCCTCCACTACTGCCACCCTCCACTACTGCCACCCTACACTACTGCCACCCTACACTACTGCCACCCTTCACTACTGCCACCCTACACTACTGCCACCCTACACTACTGCCACCCTACACTACTGCCACCCTACACTACTGCCACCCTCCACTACTGCCACCCTCCACTACTGCCACCCTCCACTACTGCCACCCTCCACTACTGCCACCCTCCACTACTGCCACCCTACACTACTGCCACCCTACACTACTGCCACCCTTCACTACTGCCACCCTTCACTACTGCCACCCTACACTACTGCCACCCTACACTACTGCCACCCTCCACTACTGCCTACTGCCACCCTTCACTACTGCCACCCTCCACTACTGCCACCCTTCACTACTGCCACCCTCCACTACTGCCACCCTCCACTACTGCCACCCTCCACTACTGCCACCCTACACTACTGCCACCCTCCACTACTGCCACCCTCCACTACTGCCACCCTACACTACTGCCACCCTCCACTACTGCCACCCTCCACTACTGCCACCCTACACTACTGCCACCCTACACTACTGCCACCCTACACTACTGCCACCCTACACTACTGCCACCCTACACTACTGCCACCCTCCACTACTGCCACCCTCCACTACTGCCACCCTACACTACTGCCACCCTACTGCCACCCTACACTACTGCCACCCTTCACTACTGCCACCCTCCACTACTGCCACCCTATACTACTGCCACCCTACACTACTGCCACCCTCCACTACTGCCACCCTACACTACTGCCACCCTACACTACTGCTACCCTCACTACTGCCACCCTCCACTACTGCCACCCTCCACTACTGCCACCCTACACTACTGCCACCCTGCCACCCTACACTACTGCCACCCTCCACTACTGCCACCCTTCACTACTGCCACCCTACACTACTGCCACCCTCCACACTACTGCCACCCTCCACTACTGCCACCCTACACTACTGCCACCCTCCACTACTGCCACCCTACACTACTGCCACCCTACACTACTGCCACCCTACTACTGCCACCCTCCACTACTGCCACCCTTCACTACTGCCACCCTACTACTGCCACCCTGCACTACCCTCCACTACTGCCACCCTACACTACTGCCACCCTCCACTACTGCCACCCTACACTACTGCCACCCTACACTACTGCCACCCTACACTACTGCCACCCTACACTACTGCCACCCTACACTACTGCCACCCTACACTACTGCCACCCTACACTACTGCCACCCTCCACTACTGCCACCCTACACTACTGCCACCCTACACTACTGCCACCCTACACTACTGCCACCCTTCACTACTGCCACCCTCCACTACTGCCACCCTCCACTACTGCCACCCTTCACTACTGCCACCCTACACTACTGCCACCCTACACTACCGCCACCCTGCCACCCTCCACTACTGCCACCCTCCACACTACTGCCACCCTCCACTACTGCCACCCTCCACTACTGCCACCCTCCACTACTGCCACCCTCCACTACTGCCACCCTACACTACTACTGCCACCCTACACTACTGCCACCCTACACTACTGCCACCCTACACTACTGCCACCCTGCCACCCTACACTACTGCCACCCTACACTACTGCCACCCTACACTACTGCCACCCTCCACTACTGCCACCCTCCACTACTGCCACCCTCTACTGCCACCCTACACTACTGCACACCCTACACTACTGCCACCCTCCACTACTGCCACCCTACACTACTGCCACCCTCCACTACTGCCACCCTCCACTACTGCCACCCTCCACTACTGCCACCCTACACTACTGCCACCCTACCCTACACTACCGCCACCCTACACTACTGCCACCCTCCACTACTGCCACCCTTCACTACTGCCACCCTACACTACTGCCACCCTCCACTACTGCCACCCTTCACTACTGCCACCCTCCACTACTGCCACCCTTCACTACTACTGCCACCCTTCACTACTGCCACCCTACACTACTGCCACCCTCCACTACTGCCACCCTACACTACTGCCACCCTTCACTACAGCCACCCTCCACTACTGCCCCCCTCCACTACTGCCACCCTACACTACTGCCACCCTACACTACTGCCACCCTCCACTACTGCCACCCTCTACACTACTGCCACCCTACACTACTGCCACCCTGCCACCCTACACTACTGCCACCCTACACTACTGCCACCCTCCACTACTGCCACCCTCACTACTGCCACCCTACACTACTGCCACCCTCCACTACTGCCACCCTACACTACTGCCACCCTCTACTGCCACCCTACTACTGCCACCCTCCACTACTGCCACCCTCCACTACTGCCACCCTACACTACTGCCACCCTACACTACTGCCACCCTCCACTACTGCCACCCTATACCACTACTGCCACCCTACACTACTGCCACCCTACACTACTGCCACCCTACACTACTGCCACCCTTCACTACTGCCACCCTACACTACCGCCACCCTTCACTACTGCCACCCTCCACTACTGCCACCCTACACTACTGCCACCCTACACTACTGCCACCCTACACTACTGCCACCCTACACTGCCACCCTTCACTACTGCCACCCTCCACTACTGCCACCCTCCACTACTGCCACCCTTCACTACTGCCACCCTCCACTACTGCCACCCTTCACTACTGCCACCCTACACTACTGCCACCCTCCACTACTGCCACCCTCCACTACTGCCACCCTCCACTACTGCCACCCTCCACTACTGCCACCCTACACTACTGCCACCCTCCACTACTGCCACCCTACACTACTGCCACCCTACACTACTGCCACCCTACACTACTGCCACCCTACACTACTGCCACCCTACACTACTGCCACCCTTCACTACTGCCACCCTCCACTACTGCCACCCTCCACTACTGCCACCCTCCACTACTGCCACCCTCCACTACTGCCACCCTACACTACTGCCACCCTCCACTACTGCCACCCTATACTACTGCCACCCTACACTACTGCCACCCTCCACTACTGCCACCCTACACTACTGCCACCCTACACTACTGCCACCCTCCACTACTGCCACCCTTCACTACTGCCACCTTACACTACTGCCACCCTACACTACTGCCACCCTCCACTACTGCCACCCTCCACTACTGCCACCTTACACTACTGCCACCCTCCACTACTGCCACCCTTCACTACTGCCACCCTCCACTACTGCCACCCTTCACTACTGCCACCCTTCACTACTGCCACCCTATACTACTGCCACCCTCCACTACTGCCACCCTTCACTACTGCCACCCTTCACTACTGCCACCCTACACTACTGCCACCCTCCACTACTGCCACCCTACACTACTGCCACCCTTCACTACTGCCACCCTCCACTACTGCCACCCTACACTACTGCCACCCTACACCTACCACCCTCCACTACTGCCACCCTTCACTACTGCCACCCTCCACTACTGCCACCCTCCACTACTGCCACCCTCCACTACTGCCACCCTACACTACCACCACCCTTCACTACTGCCACCCTCCACTACTGCCACCCTCCACTACTGCCACCCTACACTACTGCCACCCTACACTACTGCCACCCTCCACTACTGCCACCCTCCACTACTGCCACCCTTCACTACTGCCACCCTACACTACTGCCACCCTCCACTACTGCCACCCTTCACTACTGCCACCCTCCACTACTGCCACCCTTCACTACTGCCACCCTTCACTACTGCCACCCTACACTACTGCCACCCTCCACTACTGCCACCCTCCACTACTGCCACCCTTCACTACTGCCACCCTACACTACTGCCACCCTCCACTACTGCCACCCTACACTACTGCCACCCTTCACTACTGCCACCCTCCACTACTGCCACCCTCCACTACTGCCACCCTCCACTACTGCCACCCTACACTACTGCCACCCTTCACTACTGCCACCCTCCACTACTGCCACCCTTCACTACTGCCACCTTACACTACTGCCACCCTCCACTACTGCCACCCTCCACTACTGCCACCCTTCACTACTGCCACCCTCCACTACTGCCACCCTACACTACTGCCACCCTACACTACTGCCACCCTTCACTACTGCCACCCTCCACTACTGCCACCCTTCACTACTGCCACCCTCCACTACTGCCACCCTACACTACTGCCACCCTACACTACTGCCACCTGCCACCACTACTGCCACCCTACACTACTGCCACCCTACACTACTGCCACCCTCCACTACTGCCACCCTCCACTACTGCCACCCTCCACTACTGCCACCCTCCACTACTGCCACCCTCCACTACTGCCACCCTTCACTACCGCCACCCTTCACTACTGCCACCCTACACTACTGCCACCCTACACTACTGCCACCCTCCACTACTGCCACCCTACACTACTGCCACCCTACACTACTGCCACCCTCCACTACCACCACCCTACACTACTGCCACCCTCCACTACTGCCACCCTCCACTACTGCCACCCTACACTACTGCCACCCTACACTACTGCCACCCTCCACTACTGCCACCCTCCACTACTGCCACCCTTCACTACTGCCACCCTCCACTACCGCCACCCTCCACTACTGCCACCCTACACTACTGCCACCCTACACTACTGCCACCCTACACTACTGCCACCCTACACTACTGCCACAATTAACAGGTGTACAGGATCCTGAGCCTATTGGGCTCTATCATATCTACACTTGAAACTGTGTATGGAGTCAGTCTCCACCACATAGCTTCCTAATGCATTCCATTTGTCAACCACTCTGACACTAAAAAAAGTTCTTTCTAATATCTCTGTGGCTCATTTGGGCACTCAGTTTCCACCTGTGTCCCCTAGTGCGTGTGCCCCTTGCGTTAAATAGCCTGTCTTTATCAACCCTGTCGATTCCCTTGAGAATCTTGAATGAGGTGATCATGTCCCCCCTAACTCTTCTGTCTTCCAACGAAGTGAGGTTCAGTTCCCGTAGTCTCTCCTCATAGCTCATACCTCTCAGCTCGGTCACTAGTCTGGTGGCAAACCTTTGAACCTTTTCCAGTTGAGTCTTATGCTTGACTAGATATGGACTCCATGCTGGAGCCGCATACTCCAGGATTGGTCTGACATATGTGGTATATAATGTTCTGAAAGATTCCTTACACAAGTTTCTAAAGGCCGTTCTTATGTTAGCCAACCTGGCATATGCTGCTGATGTTATCCTCTTAATATGAGCTTCAGGGGACAGGTCTGGCGTGATATCAACCCCCAGGTCTTTCTCTCTCTCTGACTCTTGAAGTATTTCATCTCCCAAGTGATACCTTGTATCTGGTCTCCTGCTTCCTACCCCTATCTTCATTACATTACATTTGCTTGGGTTAAACTCTAACATCCATTTGTTCGACCATTCCTGCAGCCTGTCCAGGTCTTCTTGAAGCCTCAAGCTGTCCTCCTCTGTCTTAATCCTTCTCATAATTTTGGCTTCGTCAGCAAACGTTGAGACGAATGAGTCTATACCCTCTGGGAGATCATTTACGTATATCAGAAACAGGATAGGCCCAAGTACAGAGCCCTGTGGGACTCCACTGGTGACTTCACGCCATTCTGAGGTCTCACCCCTCACTATAACTCTCTGCTTCCTATTGCTTAGGTACTCCCTTATCCACTGGAGCGCCCTACCAGTTACTCCTGCCTGTTTCTCCAGCTTATGCATCAACCTTTTATGGTTGTGTGTGTGTGTGTGTGTGTGTGTGTGTGTGTGTGTGTGTGTACTTACCTAATTGTACTTATCTAATTGTGCTTGTGGAGGTTGAGCTTTGGCTCTTTGGTCCTGCCTCTCAACTGCCTATCAACTAATGTACAGGTTCCTGAGTTCACACACACAAAGGGTTCGTGTGTGTGTGTGTGTGTGTGTACTCACCTATTTGTTCTCACCTAATTGTGTCTGCAGGAACGAGCATTGACTCTTGGATCCCGCCTTTCGAGCATCGGTTGTTTACATCAATGACTATGGTTTTATTTCCCTATCATATCTAGATTTAAAATTATGAATAGTATTTGCTTCCACAACCTTAAGTGCATTCCTTTTTTCCACTACTCTTACTCTAAAAGAAAACTTCCTAACATCCCTGTGACTCATCTGAGTTTCCAGCTTCCACCCATGTCCCCTCGTTCTGTTACTATTCCGTGTGAACATTTCGTCTATGTCCACTCTGTCAATTCCCCTTAGTATTTTATACGTTCCTATCATGTCCCCTCTGTCCCTTCTTCTTTCTAGTGTCGTAAAGCACAGTTCCCTCAGGCGCTCCTCATACCCCATCCCTCATAACTCTGGGACTAGTCTCGTCGCAAACCTCTGAACCTTTTCCAGTTTCCTAATATGCTTCTTCAAATTGGGACTCCATGATGAGGCGGCATACTGTAAGACTGGCCTCACATAGGCAGTGTAAAGCACCCTAAATGCCTCCTTACTTAGGTTTCTGAATGATATTCTAACTTCTGCCAGTGTAGAGTACGCTGTTGTTATTATTATCCTGTTTATATGTGCTTCAGGAGAGAGATTAGGTGTTACGTCCACACCCAGGTCTCTTTCACGCGTCGTTACAGGTAGGCAGTGTCCCTTCACTGTGTACTGTCCCTTTGGTCTCCTATCTCCTAGTCACATTTCCATAACTTTACATTTGCTCGAGTTGAAATCCAGTAGCCATTTCTCTGACCATCTCTTCAACCTGTTAAGGTCCTCTTGGAGGATCCTGCAAATCTCCTCTGTCACAACTCTTCTCATCAACTTTGCGTCATCCGCAAACATCGACATGTAGGACTCTACTCCAGTAAACATGTCGTTAACATATGCTAGAAATAGAATTGGTCCCAGCACCAATCCTTGTGGTACTCCACTCGTTACTGTTCGCCAGTCCGACTTCTCGCCCCTTACCATAACTCTTTGGCTCCTTCCTGTAAGGTAGTTCCTTATCCATGTTAGGACCTTTCCCCCCATCCCTGCCTGCCCCTCAAGTTTGAACAGCAGTCTCATGTGCGGTACTGTATCAAAGGCTTTTTGGCAGTCCAGAAATATGTAGTCTGCCCAACCATCTCTGTCCTATCTTATCCTCGTTATTTTATCATAGAATTCCAAAAGGTTTGTTAGGCACGATTTCCCTTTCCAGAACCCATGTTGATGTTTGTTCACAAACTTAACGTTCTCCACGTATGCAACCAGTCGTAGCCTAATTATTCTTTCCAGTATTTTACAGGGGATGCTTGTCAGTGATACAGGTCTATTGTTAAGTGCCTCCTCCCTATCGCCTTTCTTGAAGATTGGTACGACATTTGCCTTCTCCCAGCAACTGGGCAATTCTCCCGACATAGGTGACTCATTAAAGATCATTGCCAGAGGCACGCTGAGGAATGTGCTGCCTCTTTTAGTATCCACGGTGATACTTTGTCTGGTCCAACTACTTTAGTTGCATCCTGTGTTGTCAACTGTTTCATTACCTCCCCTGCTGTCACCTCAATATCTGATAGTCTTTCATCTAGGGTAATCCCTTCTAACAATGGGAGCTGCTCAGGCTCGGTATTGAACACTCCATGGAAACTGGCATTCAGTGCCTCGCAGATTTCCTTGTCACTTTCAGTATATGCCTCCCTCTCTTTTCCTTAGTCTTGTCACTTGGTCGTTTACCGACATTTTTCTTCTTATATGGCTGTGTAGTAACTTAGGTTGCTTTTTCGCTTTGATCGCAATGCCGTTCTCATAGTCCCTTTCCGATGTTCGTCTTATGTTAATGTAATCGTTCCTAGCTCTGTTGCATCTGATCCTCTTGTCCTCTGTCCTCTGTCTTCTGTATTTCCTCCACTCCCGCCTGCTGGCCATTTTAGCTTCCTGACACTGTCTATTAAACCATGGGTTATTATATTCCCTCTTACTTTTTTCCCTTTACTGTTGGTATAAATCTCTCTTCGGCCCCCTGGCATTTCTGTATGACTAGGTCCATCATATCTTGGACTGTTTTTCCTCTAATTTCTTCCTCCCACTGCACTTCTCTTAGATAGTCCCATATCCTCCTATAGTCCCCTTTCCTGTAAACTCTCCTTTCCCAGATCTCTTGTCCCATGGTCACAATCATGTAGTCAAAGACTAGGGCACAATGGTCGCTGGCCCCTAGAGGTATTTCATGCTCCAAACTCTCGATGTCTTCTACGTTCTGGGTGAAAATCAGGTGTAATAAGCTCGGTGCATCTCCTCCTCTTTCCCTTGTGTCTTCCTTCAAATGTTGTGTTAGGAAATTCCTGTCTATAACATCTACTAACTTTGCTCCCCACGTTTCGTCCCCTCCATGGAGATTTCTTGATCCCCATTTTATCTCTCCATGATTTAGGTCCCCCCATGACCAGCAGCTTCGCTCTCATTCTGTAGGCTAGTGTTGGTGCCTTCTGCAGTTCATCTATGCATGCCTTGTTGTTGTCATCATACTCTTGCCTCGGTCTTCTACTGTTTGGTGGGGGATTGTAGATTACCATGATCACAATCTTCCTTCCATCTGCTGTCAGAGTTCCATGTATGAAGCTTGAGCTCTCATTGGTAACCCGATTTCCCAGGTCTTCAAACTTCCTTTTCTGCTTTATTAGGAGTGCCACTTCCCCTCCCTGTCTCTGTGTCCTCTCTTTTCGTATCACCTGGTAGCCCTCTGGAAGGATTGCATCTGAGATCATATCCTTTATTTTAGTTTCCACAATTGCAAATATGTTAGGATCTGCCTCACTCACTCTTTCTTTTATCTCTTCTGCTTTATTAGATACCCCATCAGCATTGGTGTACCAAACCTTGAGATTCTTCATGGAAACTCTTGTACCAGAGTTCGCCCTTTCTCTGGGGGTCTGGGGGGATCTGGGGGTGAATGGGGGCTGGGGTGATCTGGGGGTATCTGGGCGGTGTCTGGGGGGATCCAGGGGGTGTCTGGGGGGACAGGGGGGTGAAATGGGTCGGGAGGGGTGCTTGGGGAGGCGAATGGTGGCTGTGCATCTAGGAAGGTAGGTAGGAAGGTCTGGGGTAGGGCCTGGGTTGGTAGGTCTGAAGTAGGAAGGGCATACTGGGTCTGAAGATTAGGGAGGGTCTGATAGGCATAGAGAGGTTGGGAGGTAGCGTAAGGTTGGGAGTCAGAGTCTGAGAGGTTGGGGGGGAGAAGGATAGAGGGGGAGGGAAGAGGGGCAGATGGAACATGGATAGTGAGAATGGGAGGGAGGTTGTATTAGTCAGGGGAATTCGAGGGTAGGTGTGGGCATTGGGGCAGTGTTACGGCCCTACTGGGACGCAACCGGGTTCTTCTCTGATGGTATTAGAGGTTTGTGAATCCGGCCCGAAGTTAGTAGAGGCTTTTAAGGGGTGTGTTCCGTAATGCAAGTCAAAGCTAAAGGGGGAGGGATACAAATATTCCAATTTATATATATATTTCCACCACCATAATTTAAAGTCATAAAAGGGAATTATTACTACACAATGTACAATGAGGTCTCCCTCTCTGAAGACGCTCAATACTCGGCGATGCTTCTAGGTAGCCCTGGTCTCGGCTTCCGTGGCTCACGATGAATCCACGATAACTCTATGACGAATCTACCCTGGCCACAGGCCAGCTAAATCACAGTCCCACTGGGTGCTTCGTCGTGGAGGCCTTCAACCACAATCCAGCCTATAGCTGGCAAGTACCGATCAGCTCCGCTGTATAGGCCACTCCACAACTAATACTAGGGTTGCGAGCCCTAGGCAGGAGCCTCGTGTGACACGCTGATCATTCTCCTCATTAAGCACCACAGTGGCTAGTCTCTTCCACCAGCCAGCCCCGGATAAGGCGATTCCCGACACTGCCATGCCTCAGGCAGGCTATTACTCTCTCAACAGAGTTCGTCCGGGGGTGGCTCACAGCTTTTTCAAAGCAGACTCGTGAAGAGACCTTGGCTGCCTTGGGTAGACTGGTCCATCGTCCAACACAGCAGTCCCAGGTCGACTCTGCAATCAGACACGTCATTAATACTGGGACGCTTCACTCACAAGCTTAGACAGTAACGTCCACCTCTTCACTCCATAGATGGCGTTGCTGTCTAGGCGCCACCTCACCAGAGGTCAGCAGAGGCTACGTCATGAGCTGACTAGGACAGGAATCCAACACTTATTGCTGGCCTATCCTGTCACCACTAGATGGCGTCGTCCATTTGGAGTGGGTTTCGGGAGCGGACTCACAGATGGCGCTGTCGTCACTGCTCCGTGCTCCGACGCTGGACTCGGGTCCGTAACAGGCAGAAGTGGGGAAGAGGGAAATGGAGGAAGAGGTAGAGGGTCCCCCAGTCCCCCACGGGGTGGGTCCATAAGCCCCCCTCGCAAGGTGTGTGTGTGTGTGTGTGTTAAGGCTTGAATGGTTGGCAAATTCTATTTGTTCAACAGAATACATGACGGTTTACATCGCTCATGAATGTACATTCTTAAGATGTCTGATCTTTAAATGCAGTAAATATAATACTTAAGAAATTATCCTTATTTCACAATTTTATTATAATATTTGTAATAAGAAAAGTGATTTTTTTAATTAAATTTATTTAAAAGTTTTTAAAATTATAACTTTTTTCTGTTTCATCCTCGGTTAAGACTTGTGGGACAAGAGGGCATTGCCATTCCTTCACACTGCGGCCAGATGGAGTGCCAGTCCTCTTCACATGATAAGTCTGCTGATGGACCACAGTGCTGAGATTAACACTGTTGACCCCGAAGGTTAGTGTTCCAGTAATGTTCATATTATCTCTAAATTGTGGGTTCAGCAGGAGACCCCCAACCATCTCTTTAATTAATCCACTGACAGAGTTAACACTAATGCTATTGGCTCACTAATGCTATAAGTGGACGTAGCTCGATCATTTTGGTCAATTTGTCTTGATCATTTGTTAAAATTTATCCTAGTTACCTGTTATTCTTGTAGCACTTTGCCGAGGAGATAGTTTGACAATTAATGGATGTTCGGGGCAAACTTGAGCTTAATATATTGGAAAGAAAATATATAAATTTGGCAAAACGTGGCCGGTATTAATTGAATATTGACCTATATGTGGGGAAAATCTTCCAACATATAGTTTACTATAATCATAAATTAATTAATAAATCTAGATAAATATTTGACATAAGGGGACTGTATAAATTGAATAATTAGTTGGATTATTCCACTTCCTCGCTTTTTAGAAGTTAGATCTAATACTGCTAGATCTACCTATTATATATAATATATTGCATAATTTCAATAATAAAATTTATCAGGATACAAGGGTTATGGAGTTAGTAAACTAATTACAATATCATAACAAAGTAATGATCAGCTTAGCTGTCAAGTAGATAATGTAAAGTGCGTCTGACAGTCTTCATTCTCCATAGTAAATTTTATAGAGGTGACTTGGTCATTAAGTTTGGCTACAAATTCGTCTGTACTAACATCTGAAGGCCATATACACAAAATGTGGGAACCGACCTGTGAGATTTATATTTATTTAATTTATATGAATTTATATAGAATTTATTTTTACGTTAATTTATATATTTCGATAACAATTTGAATGATGTTAAGTGGACTGTATTTCTGCAATAATCTCACAAATCGATCCTTACACATTAGGGAGGTTTATATTGAATTTATATATATGCAGCCAATCAAACTACAGTATTAAACTACACATATTAGTATACATTGAGGAGGTTCCTTATCTTATTATACAGCAGGCTTAGTCCATCAGGTATAACTAGGATGTAGACACCAAATTTCCTCTGTGAGGCAGCTTCCATCACCCAGTAACTGATACACAAAGTAGGTTGTTTGCTTCCTCTTCTTGACCTGTCAAAGGGCGCTAGCTATAAAGCCAGAATCCTAATATATGACAGCTATATCAGAGAAAACACTGTATAATGAATCATAAAGACCAAGGCTTAATTACCTTTTTTTAAGAGTCTGTTTGCATTCTAACCGGCTCACCCTTATCTACCTAACATTTAACTGACCAGAAATGTCTAGATAAACGAGTTTCGGTAGAACACTTCCCTTGATTAATGTTAACAGCGTGTTGATCATGGTAGAGCACTAATATGATCTCCATTACACTTTGTCCAGGAGAAATGATAGGAGCTGTTTACTCCCGTGCGTCTCTGGTCTTAACAACAATGGCTGACCACTCCTCCCTCACTGGCGCTTGGCCTACTTTGTCCAGATATCAGTAACTGATAGAAGGGTCACATTTACTTTATTTTGATACTTATAATTAAATTAATTCAAATGATGTTTTAATGATGGTAAAAGTCCAAAGACTAATGTATTTAAGAATAATTCCCAGCAGAATAGCTGGTGAATTTATAATAGTATATGGCAATGATATCCCGTTTTCTATTGACGGAAAATTCCACTACAAGCTTCATTTTCTATGGGTTAACTTGTGTATACAATGCAGCAATATTTTCTGCAATTGCATTGATATTATTAAATGGTGTCGGATTTTCCGACACAAAATATCATCAACATATCTAAACCATGGAATGATTCCAGGAGTTATTTTTTAAACAAATTTCTTTTCGAAGAATTCCATGTACATGATAAAGGATTCCCCATTGCCATTCCAAAAGTCTGTAAATAATAATCATTATTAAAGGTAAATTTACATTCTGTAATGCACAACTTAACAAGATTGACAATAATATCAGCAAAAAGAGGTAAAACATGGCTTATTAGATCACGAGCAAGATAATCGAGAATATCATCAACCGGTAAATTATTGGTCATTAAGCCAAACTTAATGACCAAGTTACCTCTAAAAAATTTACTATGGAGACTGAAATTGATAAATGTTTGCCATTACTAGATGTTCTTATTCATAGGGAAGATTCTTCACTAAAGTTTAGTGTCTACAGAAAACCTACGAATATCTTATGTTCCTTATCTTATGTTCATTATTTTTCAAGGCATAGATACAATGTGAAAAAGTCAATTTTTTCTTCAATGTATCTAAGAACTCTTCGAGTTGTGAGTCCAGAATTCTTAGACGAAAAGTTTAAAAATATTGATTCGATTGGTCTCAAGCTTTGTTACCCACTGAGTTTTTTGGAAGTTTGCCGTAGCAAAGCGCGTCATACATATTATAATAATATATGCAGTGAAAGAATTCGCCCAAAGAATGTGTTATGTTTACCATATTTCTCTGGGTTTGAGAATATTGTCAAGGACTTGATACTTTTTAATTTACATGTATTGTTTAGCTTCGATAATACTGTTTGTAAGCTATTAGTTAGGAACAGCCCTCGTAGTGATAATTGTGTCATTTATAAAATACATTGTAATGACTGTAATAAGTTCTATTTTGGGCAAACATCTAATGATTTGAAATGTAGAATTTCGCAACATAAATACTCTGTAAGACATGGCCAATTGTCCAATGCTTTGTTTGTTCATCTGTCAGAAGATACTCACCAAATTGACTGGGAGATGGCTTCTTGAATAACGAATTGTAAATGCACCTATAACAGAAACATAATTGAATCTGCTTTGATACAGATCACAAAAGAAAGTAATTTGAACATTAGCAGTGGTTTATATAACTTAGATCCATTTTTAATAGATCAAATAAAGGGCGATTTAAGTAGGATCATTGGAACACATTTGTCTCACAAATTCATTGTAAATATTTACTATTTTATGCTATAATTATCTATGTGTGGGCCTGTGTGTGGTTGCTGCATCGGATGGGCCAATAGGCCCTCTGCAGTGTACACGTATTGTACCTCACCTCACTCCACCATTCTCTCCTGCCTATTTATGTCCAGTACTCGACCTGTAAAACCACTCCTTCTGAAGATGTATTAATATACGAAAGTACTTAAGGAAATTCTTGTTTCAATTTTCCTCCGTGGTCTGACACTGTCACATTTTTAATCACGTGTTTATTTTCGTCATATACACACACACACACACATGTATATATATATATATATATATATATATATATATATATATATATATATATATATATATATATATATATAATATATATATATATATATATATATATATTATATATATATATATATATATATATTTATATATATATATATATATATAATATATATATATATATATATATATATATATATATATATATATATATATATATATATATATATATATATAGATATATATATATATAGCCTATATCTTGCATAAAACCACAAGTGAAGATAAACAATCTTTGGACAACACCCACCAGTGGGACTCGAACCCAGAAAGCACAATACCTTCCAGTAGCTGGCATAACTAGTATGCTTTAACCCACTACGCCATCAGACCTTACAAAGAAGTAGATAGTTCGAGATATATATCTCAAACATCTCTACAACGTTTGAGATATATATCTCGAACTATCTACTTCTTTTGTAAGGTCTGATGGCGTAGTGGGTTAAAGCATACTAGTTATGCCAGCTACTGGAGGTAGTTGTGCTTTCTGGGTTCGAGTCCCACTGGTGGGTGTTGTCCAAAGATTGTATATATATATATATAAATAATATAAATATATATATATATATATATATATAATATATATATATATATATATATAAATATATATAAATATATATATATATATATATATATATATTTATAAATATATATATATATATATATATTAAATCTATATATATATATATATATATATATATATATATATATATATATATATATATATATATATATATATATATATATATATATATATATAATATATATATTATACTCTTATACTCTACTTTCCGGGCCATCTCACTCGGTCTGGACATAACGTGACAGTTTATGCCCAGATTTAGGAGAGTGACTTGGTCCTCAGTGAGGTTAATTCCTGCAAGGTTCAGGAAGCCATCTCTTGGTCGTGGAATTGCCATAGGTCGTCCATATAATGTCGTTAGTTTCTTGATAATCCTTTATGTCCAGTTATGTCCAGACCGAGTGAGATGGCCCGGAAAGTAGAGTTGGAAATTCTGTTGGACGACATATTCGACCTCGAGACACAAAAGAAGGTCACTACCAAAGATACCTTACAAGCAGAACTTATTGCAGAAGGAGGAAAGAATCGAGGCAATTACAGAAGCACCATAATGTCCCCCGAGCTCAAAGCGGCAGCTAAAAGCCTTCGTGAGAACAAGGACATAGTTGTCAGGAGAGGTGACAAGTCGCCAATATATGTCATTCTTAAAAAAGACGAATATCTGGCGAAAATGAACCTCATACTCTCTGACCAAACTAAGTTCCAAAGGGTAACGAAGGACACTACAGCCGAACTGAAAACAAAGGTCAACAAACTGATCGAAACTGTGAACGCCAAGAAATCCGGACCCCACCTGCCAAAGATCATTGGGGAATATAAACCTGGATATGCGTATGGAAATGTCAAGACACACAAGCCTGGAAACCCACTTCGGCCAATCATTAGGCAGATACCCACACCCACGTACAGACTGGCGAAGCGACTCAATGGCCTGCTGACTCCTCATGTTCCTTGCGCTTTCAGCCTGAAGTCTCCAAAGGAATTTGTTGACTTACTGCGGGGCACACGGGCCACAGGGATAAGAGTCTCGTTGGACGTAGAATCGCTGTTTACCAACGTACCTGTGGACGAGACAATCGGGATGATAGCCGACAGAGTGTATCGTGATCCAGCCTGTACTCCTCTTGACATACCAGAAAATATTCTGAGGAAACTACTCCAAGCTTGTACTAAAGAGGCACCCTTCTTGAGCCCGGATGGGCATATGTATAAGCAAGTAGATGGGGTCGCCATGGGTTCTCCCCTAGGTGTCCTGTTTGCAAACTTCTACATGGGTACCATCGAGCAAAAAGTCTTAGTCGACATGAACTTGAAACCGGCCATATACTGCAGGTATGTTGACGACATTTTTACACAGGTACCTGATGTCAGACATCTGCAGGAGTTGAAGGAGGCATTTGAGCAGAGTTCCATGCTGCGTTTCACTTACGAGATGGAAAAGGATGGGAAGCTGCCCTTTCTAGATGTAACAGTCATGGAAAAGAGCGGAGGTTTCCACACTGCAGTCTACACTAAGGAAACGAACATAGGAATGTGCCTAAATGACAACAGCGACTGACCAGACAGGTACAAGGGAGTGTCGTTAACGCATATGTCGACCGTGCTCTCAGCCACAGCTCAGAATGGAAGCAAGTCGACGAAGAACTCTGTAGGGTAAGGCAGGTCTAGTCAACACGGCTTCTCCAATGGTTTCGTCGAAGACATCATAAGAAGGAAAGTGAAACGCCATGCAACCTCTGAAGAGAACACTAACACAACACCTATACCCCCTATTAGACTATTTTACAGGAACTTCTTTTCCACAGCTCATAAAACGGAGGAAAGGGTCCTGAAAGATATTGTTAATAGAAACGTTATCCCTACAGACAAAAATCAGAGGATACAACTGACGATTTCTATAAAACCAGAAAAACGGCCAGCCTACTCATGAGAAACTCTCCAGACACAAAGCAGAATGCTTTAAAAGAGACCAACGTCGTCTATGCCTTCAAATGCCCACTTGGGGACGCCTCTTTCTAGGCGTTTAACGATGCATAAGCAACAGGGCTCCATTAAAGAGCATATAATCTCTTCCCACAACCAAACCATCGCCAGAGAAATCCTAGTAAACAACACAGAAATCATCGATACATACAGCGATAGCAGACGGCTTGACGTTTGCGAGGCACTGCACATTAAGAAGTCATGTTACGGCCCTCTCGGGTCACAACTGGGTTCTTACTCTGATGTTGTTAGAGGAAGGGTATCCGGCCCCAAGCCAGTAGTGGCTTTCAAGGGATGTGATCCGTAACGCAAGTAACAAAAAGGGGAAGGGAAAGAAAGGCAAAAACTTAAGATTATAATTAATACCTTCACCAATAAATAATATATAAAAGTTACACAGGGGGAGGGGTATTAACACTACACAGGGGAAGTATATACACGGTCGTTTCTCCTGAAGACGCTGGATCCTCTCGGTGCCAAGTCCTCGGTGCTCTCGTGGTCTCTTGACGAATCCTTCGATCAAGCTGAGTCTACCCCGGAAACAGGCCAGCCAAAACACAGTTCCACTGGGGGCACCGCCGTGGAGGCCGTCAACCACAAGTCAGCAGAACAGCTGGCAGGTTCCGGATCAGCAACGCTGGTCGGGCCACTCCACGAGCGATACTAGGGTAACGCCCTAGTCAGGAGCCTCGTGTGATACCACAGATCACTCTCCTGTCCACAATACCCCAGTGGTTAATCGTCCCCCAGCAGTCGGTCCCGGGTATGGCAATCCTTCAACTGCCACTTCACTGGCAGGGTAACACCACAGTGTTCATCCGGGAGGCGACTCACAGCTGCTGCAGCAACGCACTTGGTTATGGGACGGCTGCCTGGGTAGACTGACTCAACTTCCTTTACAGCAGTCCCAGGTCGACTCTGTAAGCAGAGACGTCATCAATAACAGGGGACACACTAAAGCGCCTCACTTACAGGCTCAGACACAAAACGCCCGACATATCCACTCCATAGATGGCGTTGTCGTCTGAGCACCACCTCACCAGAGGTCAGCGGCGGCTGGCGTGGTGAGCTGAACAGGGCTGGAAACTGGCCCTCGTGGCCAGTACCACCTTGTCTTCACCAGGTGTCTTCGTCCATTTGGAGGGGTTTCGGGAGCTGACCCACAGATGGCGCGGTCGTCACTGCTCCATGCTCGGACGCTGGATCCGGGTCCGTAACACCTCCCCACCAAAAAGAATTTGGTTTGGGTTTCTAAAAGGAATAAACACAAACCAAATTAGTATGTGGATACAACTCCACACAGACTCACGTACACTATGAAACTGGAGTGATGAGGCTGTCTTGTCCACAGAACTGTTCTACTGGACAACCCTCGCACGAAGGGAAAACTTGCAGATAGAAGGCAATGACCTGCCTGACGTAATTTTTCCACACCTCTGTGATGTCAAGCAGGGGCATCATCTCACGTCTCTCGAGTAAGGATCGATATCAGACCCGATCTAGGGCGACTCGACACCACCCTGTGTCGTGGCAACCGATGATGGCAGGTCACGAACGGGCATTTCTGGTACCGTTCCAGTTGTCCTTCAGGGAGACGGGAACCTGGAATACGGGGGCGGATCATTTAGAGTCACAGCGATAGGTA
>NW_025567195.1:20000-34034 GCF_020424385.1 Procambarus clarkii | reverse complement strand
TTAAAGTGATTGCCGACTGGATTACTATGCGACGTGATCGATAATTAACTCAGTTAGAACCACCCTTTAGGATAGCATACCTGCAGCAATGTGTGAGTGGGGGGGAACGACCTCACATTCTTAATTATTGTTTTTTTCATACCCAGTTAAGGAGTATTTTCAGACACGTCTGAAAATACTAACCCGTTCTCGCACTTGCTTATAGTCAATATCTTGCTTATGAATAAGTGCATATGTGACATACTAATTTATTGAGAATATTTGAGTTTACCTTGAAAAGCTGAATAGAAAACCATAACCTAACCTAACCATCTTAGTATGTTAAGATATTTCAATTAGTACTGAACCTATACCTATATTGATATTACAGTTTTATAAAAATAATAAAACAAAACTAAAATATTTAAATAAATTGTAAAGTAACTCAGGATATTGTCAAATTTTGTATAAAAGCTCTATTGTTTAATAAAACTGAGAGAAAAAGTTGGTGCCCTGAAAAAAATATGCCTTGGAATATGTCACATATGTACTTATTTATAAGCGAAATATTGACTATAAGCAATAAGTCATATATGTGCTGTCTTGTGCAAGAGCAGGTTGCAAGCAACCCGTTCTCGCACTTTCTTACAGTTAATATTGACTTATTAAATACGTGCATATGTGACATACTAAACATACTAGTTTACCTTGAAAAGCTTCATAGAAAACACCGACCTTACCTAACCTTCTTAGTATGTTAAGATAAGCATCTTATTGCTTCGTAATTACAATTATTACTTAACCTATTCCTATAATAGGTTAAGTAATAATTGTAAAAACGAAGCAATAAGATGCTTATCTTAACATACTAAGAAGGTTAGGTAAGGTCGGTGTTTTCTATGAACCTTTTCAAGGTAAACTAGTATGTTTAGTATGTCACATATGCACGTATTTAATAAGTCAATATTGACTATACGAAAGTGCGAGAACGGGTTGAAATATCCCATCGCAAAGCTTGGTAGTTCTTTATTTTAAACGCTAATTAGAAGAGCAGAGATAATATTCTCGCTCCTTAGGAAGCAGAGGGAAGGCTGTGACGAGCAGCAGGCGGGGTGAAGTTTTAACTGGTCCTGTGATGAGATCTCGGGAAGTTTCCCTCTTTTGGTCCTCTAAGTTTTGGAAATTGAGATAAACTTCTTTTTTCCCCTCTCGTTAATGAGGTAGAAAAGTCTCCAGAGCTGAGGTATAGTGTGGAAAACCCTGTATCAAAGGCCGTGCGAAAACTGGGCTATTTTCATATATCTATTTCTAAGATATATGAAGATATATTTCCAAGATATATGAACATATATTTCCAAGATATAAGAAGATATATTTCCAAGATATATGAAGATATATTTCCAAGATATATGAAGATATGTTTCCAAGATATAAGAAGATATATTTCCAAGATATAAGAAGATATATTTCCAAGATATATGAAGATATATTTCCAAGATATATGAAGATATATTTCCAAGATATATGAAGATATATTTCCAAGATATATGAAGATATATTTCCAAGGTATATGAAGATATATTTGCAAGGTATATGAATATATTTCCAAGTCAGTCTCCAAGAAGACCTAACACTTCAGAACCAAAGGGACTGGTTGGATGAGCTAGTCTTTAAAAACCAGTCTTTAAAGCAGAGTGCATATAATTCCTGCTGTTAGGGAGACGAAACCTGTACTCAAACATACATCGCTGCCCCCCCCCCCACACAGGTTGAGAGGCGGGGCCCAAAGAGCCAAAGCTCAACCCCCGCAAGCACAACTCAATGAGTACACCCTACCCTGGTCGAACTACGGACCTTTCCCAGGATAAAACCACACAACAGTTGTCTAATTCCAAATGTAAGTAAGAGCGGCCTCGTTTTCCTTGATTCTTATGTTCTAGAAGCTAATTCTTAGGAAACTGACCATCAGAGATGGCTGAGAATCGGATTTAAAGGCCCAGTGCCACAGCGAGGGGCTTCCAAGAGGCAGTTCTCGAGTACAAGTGCCAGAAGTTTCAAGGAATAAGTATTCCAAGGGCCACCTACTAAGGTCCAGCCAGTGTGAGTAGTTTCCATTAGAGTAGCAAACCTTTGACCATTTTAGGGTCAAAGTTACAAGCTGACGCAACATCCAAATTCCGGCGCATTTGTGAAGTTAAATGCACCATAATGTTAATGACTCATAGCAATGCTCATCGGTGTTGATAAGTTAGGCGGGTCACCTAGAAACGCTACAGCAGGTCAATACTGGCCTATACAAGGCCGTTCCAGCTTCCACCAAATTGTTTCCAAACGTGTATCTTTCTATTCCATTTCTAAAAGTAACTTAGGATACTATTTCCGGTGATGCTACTGAGAGTATTTTCAGTTCGTCGTGCTATCGTGTTATCATAAACAGATCGTGCTCTCATAAACAGATCGTGCTATCATAAAAAGATCGTGCTATCATAAACAGATCGTGCTATCATAAACAGATCGTGCTATCACAAACAGATCGTGCTATCATAAAAAGATCGTGCTATCATAAACAGATCGTGCTATCATAAACAGATCGTGCTATCATAAACAGATCGTGCTATCATAAACAGATCGTGCTATCACAAACAGATCGTGCTATCATAAGCTGACATGCGTCGAGTATTAAGTGGTTTAACCTAGCTGGAATGGGTTGCAGTATTCATGGGTTCAGGGGGTTGTTATAACCCCCATTTCCATTCATATGTCACAAAAGTGAAGACAGTTTTATGAGTGGATGGGTCCCCTGCGTGGGTCCCCGGGTGGGCCTCTGGGTGGGCTCCTGGGTGGGCCCCTGGGTGGGCTCCTGGGTGGGCTCCTTGGTGGGCCTCTGGGTGGGCCCACAGAGGCAGCAACACACTCCTCTCGCTCTTCAAAGACAGCTAAAGTCAGCATCAGAGAGACGAGGGAACCAGGAACTTGGATTTAATTAATTTTGTGCAAAGATGTAATACATTTAAATATGCTAACTATAATCATATAGGATATTTCTGTCCCTTTGTCTATCTGTCTGTCTGTCTGTCTGTCACCGTCTCTCTCTCTCTCTCTCTCTCTCTCTCTCTCTCTCTCTCTCTCTCTCTCTCTCTCTCTCTCTCTCTCTCTCTCTCTCTCTCTCTCTCTCTCTCTCAGAAGTCCTTCACGAAACGGACACAGAGAAAGATCTAGGAGTTGATATCTCACCAAACTTGTCTCCTGAAGCCCACATCAAAAAACTAACATAGACGGCGTATGCGAGACTGGCTAACATCAGAACTGCGTTCAGAAACCTCTGTAAGGAATCCTTCAGAACCTTGTATACCACATATGTAAAACCAATCCTGGGGAATGCGGCCCCAGCATGGAGCCCGTACCTTGTCAAGCACAAGACGAAGCTGGAAAAAAAAGTTCACAGGTATGCCACTATGCTAATCCCAGAACTAAGAGGCATATCTCTCTCTCTCTCACTTTCTCTCTCTCTCTCTCTCTCTCTCTCTCTCTCTCTCTCTCTCTCTCTCTCTCTCTCTCTCTCTCTCTCTCTCTCTCTCTCTCTCTCTCTCTCTCTCTCCCTCTCAACCACTTGGGCTGGACGGTAGAGCGACGGTCCCACTTCATGCAGGTCGGCGTTCAATCCCCGACCATCTAAGTGGTTGGGCACCATTCCTTCTCCCCTTCCCATCCCAAATCCTTATCCTAACCCCTTCCCAGTGCTATATAGTCGTAACAGCTTGGCGCTTTTCCCCTTGATAGTTACCATCCCTTCTCTCTCTCTCTCTCTCTCTCTCTCTCTCTCTCTCTCTCTCTCTCTCTCTCTCTCTCTCTCTCTCTCTCTCTCTCTCTCTCTCTTTCTCTCTCTCCTTCTCTCGACAGTGTAATTTATCTAACAGCAGAATAATATTACCCTATTTTCTCTTCACTGTTCGTCATCAACATGCATTTATTCCTGAACGCTTGTTGATGATGACGTGACGCAGAGTAGTGTACTGGATTATGCTGGCATAGAATCACTGAATTTATTTTACACGAGCTGGCACTGTGTAATTCTCTTTCCGTTTGACCTGCATTATTGTTGTGGCGTGAGTTAGTTCTAAAAATACCTTCAGTAAAGAGGATTATCTGGATTGTTGATATATTTTTGCTGAAATTGGTGGCCTTGAATTATTGTTCGTGTTGTTGTTGGGACATCACTGTTGGGACATCATTGTTGGAGTTGCTGTTGGGACATCACTGTTGGGACATCATTGTTGGAGTTGCTGTTGGGACATCATTGTTGGAGTTGCTGTTGGGACATCACTGTTGGGACATCATTGTTGGAGTTGCTGTTGGGACATCACTGTTGGGACATCATTGTTGGAGTTGCTGTTGGGACATCACTGTTGGGACATTATTGTTGGAGTTGCTGTTGGGACATCACTGTTGGGACATTATTGTTGGAGTTGCTGTTGGAACATCACTGTTGGGACATTATTGTTGGAGTTGCTGTTGGGACATCACTTTTGTGTTACTGTTGGGACCTCACTGTTGGTGTTACTGTTGGGAATCTCACTGTTGGTGTTACTGTTGGGACCTCACTGTTGGTGTTACTGTTGGGACCTCACTGTTGGTGTTACTGTTGGAGACCTCACTGTTGGTGACCTCATTGTTAGTGTTACTGTTGGAGACCTCACTCTTGGTGTTACTGTTGGGGACCTCACTGTTGGTGTTACTGTTGGAACCTCACTGTTGGTGTTACTGTAGGAACCTCACTGTTGGCATACAGACACAATACCGTTGCTATTAATGCCGCGTTAGCTGTGGGAACAACGCTTTTCGCGGTGCTGCTGGAGCTACACCTTTGCTGCACCAGCAACAGCGCGACTGCTGTTGCCGAGGGACATCACGGCCATCGCAGCTATTGGAACAACCAGAGATTTTTATCGCCCAATAAATTGGCCATCCACCCTACCTTTTATTTACAAATAAACAACCTCGCGCGCCACACAGCGCGACTGGCAAACACCTGTCGGCCCCTGTTTCGAGACCCAAAGAGCCCAAGTGGCTCCCCTTGATATCCGGAGAGGCGGAACGACTTCTGTCAACATAGTGTGAGGGTACTTTGACATCCTCCTCTCCCCACTCTCCCTCCCCTTCACCGTAGTCCCTCCCTCTCCCTCCCCCTTCACTGTAGTTCACACGTCAGGCGCCGTAGGAATAATTGCATTCTTCTCACTCTGTTTCCTATCATATGAACCGTGAAATTGAATCTTGTTTTTTTATTTTATGTGCTTAAAACAAACAACGGAAATCATCCTGCCTGTTTTTTTTTTTTTAATGCAATTCGTTCTGTTATTGAAGGTTTCAGCGTGATTGAAACGTCATTTCCTGTTTAATTGCCATTTTTGGATGATTTGGAGATATACCGATTTTATAAAATAATTAGGCAACATTTCTAAAAATGGGTGTATGTATACCGCCGTATATAGCAGGGGGAACACTCGGTCTTCAGTACTGTATATAGGAATAAATTAATATATTCTGGGGGTGTCACCGAGCAAATTATTGCATCAAAGCCACAATATATCGCCGGATATAGCCGATCTCCAATGCTGTAACTGAGAATACATGAATATATATTCTCTCATGTCTGGAGGCTGGGCTGCGATGTGTCACTAGTTGTGTGGTGGCTCCTGTGTCCGCGTGCTTGAGAATATAAAATAATATAATATATTATTATATATTAATAATAATATATTAATAAAAATAATATATTTCCAGGCTTGAGAAAGGTGGTAAACACCCGCCATCTTCCTGGAGTGTGATGTAGTATGTGATTATCGTTGTTGTGGTCGTGTGTACTCACCTATTTGTACTCACCTATTTGAGCTTGCGGGGGTTAAGCTTTGGCTCTTTGGTCCCGCCTCTCAACTCTCAATCAACTGGTGTATAGATTCCTGAGCTCTATCGTATCTACATTTGAAACTGTGTATGGAGTCAGTCTCCACTACATCACTGATTAATGCATTCCACCTGTTAACTACTCTGACACTTCAGAGTAGTGTGTGAGAACACACGCACACACACATTATATATATATATATATATATATATATATATATATATATATATATATATATATATATATATATATATATATATATATATATATATATTTGGTAGCAGTCTTTCCTGTAGACATATATTAATAAATATGACCGAAAAAGTAAGATTAATAATTCTAACACGAATTTTCTCAATCTTTCGTACATTACGCTTCACTGTTGGAGGTAAATCAAAAATCAATTCTCCAAAATTCATTTTTATTTCTAGTCTGACGCGACACGGGCGCGTTTCGTAAAACTTATTACATTTTCAAAGACTTTAGTTCACAAATACACAACTGATTAGAACTTCCGTATCTCCGATTTTATATCTACATTTGAGTGAGGTGGGAGGGGTGATGTGGCATTAACACAAGACAGAACAAGAGGGGATATTAATAGGGTATTAAAAGTATCAACACAAGACAGAACACAAACAATGGGTATTGAATAGAAGTGTTTGTAGAAAGCCTATTGGTCCATATTTCTTGATGCTTCTATATTGGAGCGGAGTCTTGAGGTGGGTAGAATATAGTTGTGCAATAATTGGCTGTTGATTGCTGGTGTTGACTTCTTGATGTGTAGTGCCTCGCAAACGTCAAGCCGCCTGCTATCGCTGTATCTATCGATGATTTCTGTGTTGTTTACTAGGATTTCTCTGGCGATGGTTTGGTTGTGGGAAGAGATTATATGTTCCTTAATGGAGCCCTGTTGCTTATGCATCGTTAAAACGCCTAGAAAGAGATGTTGTTGTCTTGCCTATATACTGGGTTTTTTGGAGCTTACAGTCCCCATTTGGGGACTGTAAGCTCCAAAAAACCCAGAATATAGGCAAAACAACAACATCTCTTGCTAGGCGTTTAACGATGCATAAGCAACAGGGCTCCATTAAGGAACATATAATCTCTTCCCACAACCAAACCATCGCCAGAGAAATCCTAGTAAACAACACAGAAATCATCGATAGATACAGCGATAGCAGGCGGCTTGACGTTTGCGAGGCACTACACATCAAGAAGTCAACACCAGCAATCAACAGCCAATTATTGCACAACTATACTGGGTTTTTTGGAGCTTACAGTCCCCATTTGGGGACTGTAAGCTCCAAAAAACCCAGAATATAGGCAAAACAACATCTCTTTCTAGGCGTTTAACGATGCATAAGCAACAGGGCTCCATTAAGGAACATATAATCTCTTCCCACAACCAAACCATCGCCAGAGAAATCCTAGTAAACAACACAGAAATCATCGATAGATACAGCGATAGCAGGCGGCTTGACGTTTGCGAGGCACTACACATCAAGAAGTCAACACCAGCAATCAACAGCCAATTATTGCACAACTATATTCTACCCACCTCAAGACTCCGCTCCAATATAGAAGCATCAAGAATATGGACCAATAGGCTTTCTACAAACACTTCTATTCAATACCCATTGTTTGTGTTCTGTCTTGTGTTGATACTTTTAATACCCTATTAATATCCCCTCTTGTTCTGTCTTGTGTTAATGCCACATCACCCCTCCCACCTCACTCAAATGTAGATATAAAATCGGAGATACGTAAGTTCTAATCAGTTGTGTATTTGTGAACTAAAGTCTTTGAAAATGTAATAAGTTTTACGAAACGCGCCCGTGTCGCGTCAGACTAGAAATAAAAATGAATTTTGGAGAATTGATTTTGATTTACCTCCAACAATGAAGCGTAATGAACGAAAGATTGAGAAAATTCGTGTTAGAATTATTAATCTTACTTTTTCGGTCATATTTAATAATATATATATATATATATATATATATATATATATATATATATATATATATATATATATATATATATGTCGTACCTAATAGCCAGAACGCACTTCTCAGCCAACTATGCATGGACCAATTTGCCTAATAATCCAAGTTTTCATGAATTAATGTTTTTTTCGACTACCTAACCTACCTAACCTAACCTAACCTAACTTTTTCTGCTACCTAACCTAACCTAACCGATAGAGATAGGTTAGGTTAGGTTTGGTAGGGTTGGTTAGGTTCGGTCATATATCTACGTTAATTTTAACTCCAATAAAAAAAATTGACCTCATACATAATGAAATGGGTAGCTTTATCATTTCATAAGAAAAAAATTAGAAAAAATATATTAATTCAGGAAAACTTGGCTTATTAGGCAAATCTGGCCTTGCATAGTAGGCTGAGAAGTGCGTTCTGGCTATTAGGTACGACATATATATATATATATATATATATATATATATATATATATATATATATATATATATATATATATTAGTATATTTTGGTAGCAGTCTTCCTGTAGACATATTTTATTAAATATGACCGAAAAAGTAAGATTAATAATTCTAACACGAATTTTCTCAATCTTTCGTACATTATGCTTCACTGTTGGAGGTAAATCAAAAATCACTTCTCCAAAATTCATTTTTATTTCTAGTCTGACGCGACACGGGCGCGTTTCGTAAAACTTATTACATTTTCAAAGACTTCACAAATACACAACTGATTAGAACTTGCATTTCCCTGATTTTATATCTACATTTGAGTGAGGTGGGAAGGGTGATGTGGCATTACATTTGAGTGAGGTGGGAAGGATGATGTGGCATTAGAGGATATTAATAGGGTATTAAAAGTATCAACACAAGACAGAACACGAAACAATGGATATTGAACAGAAGTGTTTGTAGAAAGCCTATTGGTCCACATTTCTTGATGCTTCTATATTGGAGCGGAGTCTTGAGGTGGGTAGAATATAGTTGTGCAATAATTGGCTGTTGATTGCTGGTGTTGACTTCTTGATGTGTAGTGCCTCGCAAACGTCAAGCCGCCTGCTATCGCTGTATCTATCGATGATTTCTGTGTTGTTTACTAGGATTTCTCTGGCGATGGTTTGGTTATGGGAAGAGATTATATGTTCCTTAATGGAGCCCTGTTGTTTATGCATCGTTAAACGCCTAGAAAGAGATGTTGTTGTCTTGCCTATATACTGGGTTTTTTGGAGCTTACAGTCCCCAAGTGGGCATTTGAAGGCATAGACGACGTTAGTCTCTTTTAAAGCGTTCTGTTTCGTGTCTGGAGAGTTTCTCATGAGTAGGCTGGCCGTTTTCTGGTTTTATAGTAAATCGTCAGTTGTATCCTCTGATTTTTGTCTGTAGGGATAACGTTTCTATTAACAATATCTTTCAGGACCCTTTCCTCTGTTTTATGAGCTGTGGAAAAGAAGTTCCTGTAAAAATAGTCTAATAGGGGGTATAGGTGTTGTGTTAGTTGTCTCTTCGGAGGTTGCATGGCTTTTCACTTTCCTTCTTATGATGTCTTCGATGAAACCATTGGAGAAGCCGTTATTGACTAGAACCTGCCTTACCCTACAGAGTTCTTCGTCGACTTGCTTCCATTCTGAGCTGTGGCTGAGAGCACGGTCGACGTATGCGTTAACAACACTCCTCTTGTACCTGTACCTGTGTAAAAATGTCGTCAACATACCTGCAGTATATGGCCGGTTTCAAGTTCATGTCGACTAAGACTTTTTGCTCGATGGTACCCATGTAGAAGTTTGCAAACAGGACACCTAGGGGAGAACCCATAGCGACCCCATCTACTTGCTTATACATATGCCATCCGGGCTCAAGAAGGGTGCCTCTTTAGTACAAGCTTGGAGTAGTTTCCTCAGAATACTTTCTGGCATGTCAAGAGGAGTACAGGCTGGATCACGATACACTCTGTCGGCTATCATTCCGATTGTCTCGTCCACAGGTACGTTGGTAAACAGCGATTCTACGTCCAACGAGGCTCTTATCCCTGTGGCCCGTGCGCCCCGCAGTAAGTCCACAAATTCCTTTGGAGACTTCAGGCTGAAGGCGCAAGGAACATAAGGAGTCAGCAGGCCGTTGAGTCGCTTTGCCAATCTGTACGTGGGTGTGGGTATAAGTGGGTTTCCAGGCTTGTGCGTCTTGACATTTCCATACGCATATCCAGGTTTATATTCCCCAATGATCTTTGGCAGGTGGAGTCCGGATTTCTTGGCGTTCACAGTTTCGATCAGTTTGTTGACCTTTGCTTTTAATTCGGCTGTAGTGTCCTTCGTTACCCTTTGGAACTTAGTTTGGTCAGAGAGTATGATGTTCATTTTCGCCAGATATTCGTCTTTTTTAAGAATGACATATATTGGCGACTTGTCACCTCTCCTGACAACTATCTCCTTGTTCTCACGAAGGCTTTAGCTGCCGCTCTAAGCTCGGGGGACAGTATGGTGCTTCTGTAGTTGCTGAATTTTGGAGAAGTGATTTTTGATTTACCTCCAACAGTGAAGCATAATGTACGAAAGATTGAGAAAATTCGTGTTAGAATTATTAATCTTACTTTTTCGGTCATATTTAATAAAATATATATATATATATATATATATATATATATATATATATATATATATATATATATATTATATATATATATATATATATATATATATATATATACACACACACACATTCGCGCATAACTACAGTAAATGGGAAACATTGGTAATGTTACACAGCTCGTGAGTAATATAGTAAATGTGTTTTTGAACAAAGCCCATAATTACGCCCAGCATTTCAGGCTTGTCATATTAGTGTAATTTACAGTTTTGGTTATATTTATGGACAGACAACTTGCATTTTTGTTCAAATGTTGTAAACAATTTCTTTAAACAAGTAAATGTAAATAATTTTTAGATTAAATGCACGTGCATAAATTATCTCTAGTTGCAGAAAAACAGATATGAAAACACTAATAAAAGCAGGATAAAACAGACGTAGTGATAATAATACAGAGATTAGTTAGACAGTTAGAGCTAGACAGTTAGAGATCATATTAGCATATTAGCAGATAGGATTTATATTAATAATTAGGGATTACATTAGCAGTTATTGGGGATATACGCAGTTAGAAGTGTTGTTAGCAGTTAGTGGTGGTTTTAGCATGATGCTGATATTATATTGATGATAGTTAGGGATGATATTACAGCAACCTTACTTGCAGCACTATGAGTAGTGGAGCTAATGCTGGAAATACAAGTTATATTCATGCTAATACCTACGATATCAAGAGCCTGCTCCATGTACTATTCAGCTGATATTTATCATTTTATGATATTATAATTAATAACAGTTTCCTCTCTATTTGTAGGTGACCTAAACAGAAGAAGTACAGACATTATCAAAGATAAACATATAAAGGCGAGGCCCAGGAGCTGAGGCTAGGCCCAGGAGCTGAGGCTAGGCCCAGGAGCAAACTCTGCTAGGTACACACAGTCGTATATTAGCTCAGATATTATCCCAGAACAATATCTAGCTAAAGATTGTTATTACCTGCTCTAATTAATCTCCGGAATCAGGTTCAGTTCTCTTGCTAAAAACATTTTTTTTTTAGTTTCTATCAGTAAAATTGAAAATGGTAATACTGATAGTGATATTTTCAGGCCAATTTGGGTTTTCATTTACTTAGTAAAAATGATATGTGATTGGTTTTTCAGCGTGAAGCATTAGGAGATATATATTATTTAATATTATATATATATTTTTATTATATAATACAATATTATATATATATATTATATATATATATATATATACATATATATATATATATATATATATATATATATATATATATATATATATATATATATATATATATATATATATTGGAGGGGATCTAAACATTCCCTCTAATGCGTTATGCGTGGTTTCCTCCGAGGCTATGGGTCCCCTTCTTCCAGCTAGAGGTGGTACTCCCTTCTATTATTTTTTTATTTTTTTGTATACATATATATATATATATATATATATATATATATATATATATATATATATATATATATATATATATATATATATATATATATATATATATATCCTGTCACATGCCTCACATGTGACAGGAAAAACCATGCTTTCTTTTTAAAAACAGCTCCATCTGTTGCAGGAAATAGCAACAAACACTTTACTAATATGTTACGATTCCATTTCAATGTTTCCGTTTGCATTGATAAATTGAATTTTCATAGATTTCGTTTTATTTTCATTTTGATTTAATTATTTTGTGTGACATTGCGTTGGAATAGAGCTGTGTTGTTTACCATACCGTTCATTTCGTAAGTATAAGTATAGGTGCCACACATGTGACAGGTAAAAACATTCTTTTTTTAAAAAAGCAGTGCCATCTGTTGCACGTAAGAGCTACACACGCTATACTAAATATGTTAAGATTCTATTTCAATGTTTCCGATTACATTGACAAATTTAATTTTCAAAGACTTCGATTTATTTTCATTCTGATTTAATTACTTTGTGTGACATTGCATTGGAATTGAGCTGTGTTGTTTTCCATACCGTTCATTTTATGAGTATTGTTTATTTTGAATTTTTTTATTTTTTATTTTTGATCATTTGATGTTCCCAATTTTCTGATGGAACATCAGATCATTTGGGAATGCATCAGATGAGGGAGTGGGGAGGACGAGGGGATGGTGGAGTGGGGAATGGTTAGGAGAACGAGGGGACAGTGGAGTAGGGGATGGTAGGGAGGACGAGGGAACTGGGGAATGAGGAATGGTTGGGAGGACGAGGGGACAGGGGGGCGGGGGGGGGATTGGTGCGGAGAAGTGGGAGACAGGGGGAAGGCTGCTGTGGCCGGGTAAAGCTAGTATATATATATAAAGTTATATGAGAGAACTTAGTTTTTGGTTACCCCAACCTAATCTCACGGGGGTTCTTCTCTTCCATCGATCAAATCCCTTTAAACCTATCTTTCTCCCCAACGTATCTGTCCAAATCTCCTTCATGCTCCAACCTAAATCCTCCCCTCCCCACAGTCCTCCCCTCCCCTCCCCACAGTCCTCCCCTCCCCTCCCCACAGTCCTCCCCTCCCCTCAGTACTCTCCCCCTCCCCACTCTCCTCCCCTCCCCTCCCCACAGTCCTCCCCTCCCCTCAGTACTCTCCCCCTCCCCACTCTCCTCCCCTCCCCACAATCCCCCCTCCCTCCCAACAGTCCTCTGCCCCCCCCCCACTGTCTTTCGATCTAAACCCCCACCAAAACGCCTCACTCTGCCCTTCTAAATTCTAAATAAGTTTCAGATTTAATACCTGTCTTCCAACTAATTTCCCCATTCCCAAACCCGTCCCAATTTCTGGCGTCCCCAAGCTCCCATACCCAGGACGAAAACCTTTCCTCCGGGGATCCGGAGAGAGAGAGGCCGAGCAGGCTGAACAAATCCTTGTGTCCAGCCACATAGAGGCGAACGTTGAGGAGACTGAACGCGAGGAACAATTGGGCACTTTTCACCCCTTCGTTATATTATTTAACTACTCGCTCGAACCCAAGGCAATAAATGTCTGGCAAAAACACAAAAGGATCGAATATCTTCACCCAAGACAATCGATGGTTAAAAGACCGAACCAAGAGCTGGAATTCAACCCCCTCAATAGTTTTATTGATTTACCACAACAATAAAATCCAACTTAGCCTAACCAAAGACGAACAAACCCAAGCAACCCACCTAATCTATTGAGTTCAATGCATGGAAAACGTGAATATCTGTGAGGCTTACAATGTTTGGTAACAGGGTGCATTTGTAAAGTTACCTAGGATAATATAAAAAAAAAGGGGACCCATTAGTTGAGAGGACGGGCTGCCCTCGATGGGTAACTACGTCAGTTCACAAACTCACCGAGTAATTAACAATACTTGAAATTACCAATACTTAAACCTTACCTCACATAAGAAATAAATTGTTTTCCATACTAACATTACTCGCATTAAATGTAAAACTCTTACATCATTTGTAATGCATTTTAAGCTTATAAGCGGTCATATTCATAAACAATTCATTTTTTTCATAATTTATATTTTCATATTTTCATAAACAATTCATGGACGGAATTGTC